>ML777541.1:510951-523941 GCA_009831015.1 Picea engelmannii
ATCCTTCCATAAGGATTAATATATGGTGTTACTCTACCTCAAGGGTTTTCTCTATTTCTTGTGTTCATGTTATGGTGAATGGTTTATGGTTTATTCTTGGTATTATTGAAGTATATTTGCAGATCTGGTTTAGGTACTTAACAGACATAGAAATTTTGTCATTCTTTCACCAAGATAAGGCCATGCATATCTCAAACCATATTCAAGAGTGCCATAGATGGAAGATGTTGATTAAAGCCTACATTCCTCCATATTGTTTGTTGGAGTGGTTCCTTAAGTCCTTATTTCCTTATATTTCGAAGGATGTTTCTACATCTGGAGTAACATATGAGGAAGAATCTATTTTCAAAGCCCATCAACAAGACCTAATATATGCTCAGTTTTGGATGTTGTATGAAATTATTCCTGACGCACTATAGTCGAATTATGACCCTAGAAAAAATCATGGGCCTCATGTTGATGGCATCATAGGATTTACAAATGCTAAGTGTACAGACTTGCTGACCAACCAGTTGAAGGATTTGCCTCTAATCCAACCTATAGCAGGAGAATATTTGGATTTGTCCTCCACTCTCACTTAGTCGGTGGATGTGCATTTTGTACTTTCATTGACTAACCCAAATGGTAACCAACAACCAGGAGAGAATATAAGGAAAGGAAGAGGTGATAATTGTAAGGGTGGGAAAAATAATAATAAATCCAAGTATGACACTAACAATGATAGATCGAATAATAATCTTGGTGAGGAAAGAAAGAAAAATGGAAGGTGAAGTTTCCATGTAAACTTTGTAAATATGATCACCTTACCCACCTATTCCCCAAAAGTGAGGAAGCCTCGAGGATCTTATCATAGCCTTCCAATGTGATGACAAATCTGTTTCATCATAATCAACACATGGCTTCAGGGTCCTCCAACACCGAAGATGCGTCGAGAGGGAGTCAAAACCTCTCGACACATGAAGGTGGTCGTCTATGTGTCAATATAGTCAAGTCTCAAATTGATGTAGCCACTTGATCTCGTCATTATGGTTCTTCATAGAGTGTTACAAGTCCAAAGTCTCCCCCTCCTCCGAAAACACCCTTACAGATAAAAAATATGGAACCTTCACCTCGTATTCTGAAAGGACTAATAAAATTCTCTGTCCACACTCCTAATGCTAGAGCTGCCCAAAACTATTTGATTGTCAAATATATGGGTCAAACCCCTTGTGTGATGTCAGATTTTGAGATTCTCCAAACATTTCCTTCACACATGAATACCTTGTTATATTCTTTAGTATCTCTAGACTCGTGTGGCTCGAAGGTTATTAAGTTTGACGTCACGAATGTTAAGAATCACTTACCTTACCATGTGACCTTTCAAATCCATGTGGAGTACATGAAAAATTACCATCAAGCGCACTGTGATTGATGAAGGTGCAACAATGTGCATGATGTCCCTAACATGTTAGAAATTCATTGCCTCTCCGACTCTATCCCAATCTATGACTATGTTGACTGCATTTGATGGGAGTTCATTCTGACCCCACAAGATTATTCCCACTTTTCCAATCAAGTTAGGTGGAAAGACAATGTAGGTTGATGTCAAAGTGGTGGATGCACCCCTTGACTACAATTTACTACTAGGGTGTAATTGGACTTATGCCATGACAACAATTGTCTTGTCTATTTTTCGCACTCTATTTTTTCCTCACGAAGGGAAAATAGTGATGATTGATCAATTGTCCTTTGCGCATGCTAGTACTAATGCATCAGTTGGACCTTATGTCCTAGTGATTGAAAATTATCAGCAAGAAACTGAGGATGTTGGTTTTAGAATGTATTCCTCTCTCATGGGTAGCTTTTATTTCATGGCACCAATCCATCACATTCATGCCATTTCCAATAACTCTTCATCATTGATGAGGTCCTTTCCTTTCCGTACTTTGTATTTCAACGAACCTTGGACCCTACCTTCCCTGACTATGGAATACGAAGGTCAGTCACACATTTGTATAGAAATTCCATTATCAGCGACATAAGTTTCATATAAGGTTATTCTTAATGATATTGTTGACTCGAATCCTTTCTCCTCATAGAAGGATAAGGAGGATCCTTTTATAGAACCTGTATGGACCACCCAATCATATTTTTCACATGATTTCCTCGATGACACTTTATCTTTATATGAAGCCATCTTAAAGGCTAGGTATGATTCTGATAGGCCTTGGGATGACATGCATCATCTCTCATATTTCCTCCTAGAACTTGTTAGGATCAAAGAGGATGAATTTAGATCTACCTTGAGTGATATGGTTGGTCAAGTTGTGGTTCCGCTAGATACAAATGGTATTTATGATGAAGGGAACATGGTGAATATTTATCCTACCGTCATGATTGAAATCTCTCTAATTCCTGGAAAAAATGAGAACATATATATCTTTGTGGATTTTTCTCCTAGAGAAATTCAGATCTACACTGATCTCTTCAAATAATTTGGTGACATATTCTCTTGGTAATACGAAGAGATGCCAAGGATCGACCCCAAAAATTTTGAACATGAGATCAAGACTTAATTGGATACTATACCTGTTTGACAATGTGTTAGAGATGTTAATCCTAGGAAGGCCCCTACTATTAAGGTAGAGGTAGAGAAGCTACTTAATGTTGGTTTAATCTACCCGGTTCTCTTGAATGAATGGGTGTCCAACATTGTTCCTGTGAATAAGAAAAAAGGAACCATCTGTGTATGTATGGATTTTTGAGACCTGAACAAGGCTTGTCCTAAAGATAACTTCTCAACTCCTTTCATTGACTAGATTTTTGATGAGTGCATGGGAAGCAAAGTTTTTTCTTTTATGGACATATTTTCAAGGTATAATTAAATTCAAATAAAAAATGAGGATCAACATAAGACAACGTTCATTTTTCCTTGGGGTACGTTTGCATACTAGAAAATTCCTTTTAGCCTTAAAAATGTCAGATAAACCTTCCAGTGCACCATGGCCTTTGATTTTCATGATCTCAATCATATTTTCTAAGCTTACCTAGATGATCTTGCTTCTCATTCTCGCAAGAGAGTGGATCACTCCACTCACCTTCGATTAGTATTTGAGAGATGACATTACTATCACATTAATTTGAACCATCAAAAGTGCATATTTTTCGTTAGGTATGCTTGTATTTTATGATTCTTAGTATCTAATCATGGGATCACGGTAGATCCTATAAAGGTAGAGGAAATACTTTGATTTCCTTCCCCGCGCAACATTCGACAACTTCAAGGTTTACAGGGGAAGGACAATTTCTTTTGTCGGTTCATAGTGAACTATGTGAATTTAAATAAAGGTTTCATGCGTCTTTTGAAGAAAGATACTCCATTTATGTGGGATGAGTTAGTCCAGGCATATTTAGATTGTCTTAAGAAAGCCTTAACATTGACGCCTTTGTTGAAGCCTCTAGACTTTAGTAGAGACTATTTTCTTTACATCACCGCGTCCAAAGGGATGATTGGTATGGTTATTGTTCAGGAGGATGATGATATCCATGAGCACATTGTCTACTATCTCAGTCAAAACCTAGTCGGTCCTGAACTTAAATACTCTCACATAGAGAAACTAGCCTTTGTCGTCGTACATGCAGTTCAAATATTACGACATTATATATTACTTTGCAAAGCTATCGTAGTTGCAGATATAAATCCATTTCAATACATCCTCACCAGGAATATCATAGGGGGGGAATAAAATAAGTGAATTTTTATGTTTTAAGAATGTGATCTCAATTTCACTTCAGCAATGTCTAAGAAATCTCTAGTTTTTTCCGAGTTGATATCAGACTTCCCTCGACTAGATGAGGAAATTTTTTATGATGATTTGTTCATAGATGAACATATCTTCCTTATATTGTATTTAGACCTCTAGTATGGAGACATTCTAATTTATCTTCAAACCTTGAAGTTATCCCAACATCTGTTGATAGAAAATCGACAATGTATACGTCATCGGGCTAAAAAATACCTTATCATCGATGACACTTTGTATAATCAAGGAGTAGATAATATTTTGCATCATTTCTTGAATCATGAGGAAGTTGAGTCGGTTCTCAA
Organism: Picea engelmannii; assembly: GCA_009831015.1. Classification (NCBI taxonomy): domain Eukaryota; kingdom Viridiplantae; phylum Streptophyta; class Pinopsida; order Pinales; family Pinaceae; genus Picea; species Picea engelmannii. The sequence goes on from ML777541.1 coordinate 515,039, forward strand.
TGACTATCAAAATGAGGCTCGTGGTGTTCATTTATCTGGGCTTGCGAGGACCCAAAATATATTGTGAGACGATTATTTTTGTCCATCAATTTTTAAATATTGTGTTGAAGAGGTCAAGGAGTGTCACCCTTGCCAACTATTCACTTGGAAAATTCACTCGCAGCCAACCCCTCTTCAACCATTCATCATCGTCAGTCCCTTCACCAAGTGGGGGGGAAATGTTATAGACTACAACCCAACTTCAGTTGGGGGGCATCAACATATCATTGTGGCCATGGATTACTTAACTAAATGGGGAGAGGCCATACCTACCATTCAATCTGATGGTAATAATGCAACATTCTTCGTATTCAACCAAATTATAGCCCATTTTGGAATCCCAAAAGAGATTTTCAATGATCATGGTAGCCACTTTCGGAATGAAATGATGAAGGAGTTAGCATCAAAACTGGGGTTTAAGCATGTTCATTCTTCCCCTTATTACCCCTAGGAAAATGGACAAGTAGAAGTGGTGAATAAATCTCTCAAGACCATCTTGCAAAAAACTGTCAACTAGAGTAAATCTGACTGGAATTTGATGCTTTACCCTGCGCTTTAGGCATATCGGACCTCGGTAAATACTTCCACATATTTTTATCCTTTTCATTTAGTACATGGCATGGAGTTGATTATTCTGATTGAATGTGAAATCCCTTCCCTTAAACTGGAAATTGAGCTCCTACTTGACACATCTAATCTTGAAGAATGCCTCGTACACCTAGAATGTCTCAATGAGCAGTGTCGAGATGCATCTATGACTATCAAAGAAAATAAACAACATATTAAGGTTTAGTATGATAGGTATGTATGTCCTCGTTAGTACACTGAGGTAACTTGGTTCTCCTGCATGAATAATCCAAAGAACCATTGGGGGCAGGCAAGTTCAACCCCATGTGGCATGGTCCTTATATCATGTGTCGGGTATTATAGAAAGGACCTTATGAATTGGAATATTATGAAGGGAATATGTTGGATCAACTTAAAAATTGTCTCTACCTTAAAAGGTATTACGCTTGAGCCCTCAATCGTAGGTCTGAAATCTTTATACTAGTGTATCTTAGTGTATATATATCTTTTCCTTTGTGTCATCATCTTGCTTATCAATTTTTCCCTTGGTTGGTAGATGTCAATGGAGTCTTTAGTTTACATAGGATTCGCAGATGGTGCCAATCGTCATACATGAAACATGGCTTCCTCCACTTGGGTCATTTACTTACTCGAGAGCCAACTGGTGTCTTCAGGTGGAATTTGTCTGGAGCCATCAATGATTAATGTGGCTGAGTATAGTGCCTTTATAGAACTATTACGTGATACCATTTCACTTGGTGTTCAATATTTAAAGGTTTTCCTGGACTCCCAGTTAGTCGTATGTCAATTAAATGATAGTTACAGTGTGGAAGACCCTGCTCTTCTCTGACGATTCCTATGAGTACGAGTTTTGGAATGATACTTTGATTTTCTTACTTATAATCACATACCTAGAGGTTATAATCATGTATATGATGCATATGCTAATTATATTTTAGATTGGAATTTTTCACATAACTAAGAAAAGAAAACACATTCATGCATGTAAACATTGTAGCATATATAAGTAAATCCGAAGACCACATTTTTTTATATATATTTCATCTTTTCAAAAAATATGGTATCATAGTACAGAATGGGGATCACACCCTCAAAATACATCTATGGTCGGTATATAGTATTACCACGACATATATGCCTATGGCGTCAAATGCGTATCATGATAGCACACTACGAAATTTGCAAGATGATGGAAGAATCGCACTCATGAACGGGGTACACCCACCACCTTTCACTGCATATCCTCTGTTAGATCCTCCACTTGAACCATAGGAATATTGTGTGTCAATCGAGACAGGTTCCCCTGCAAATTCTGAAACACTCTCTCTTCATTTCCTCCCATGTACTAATATCCCCAATTACTTCATTGATGTCGTGGGAATCCCTCTGGCTGTCACAGACCTACATATGCGTAGCAAAGAAATTTTTAATAATTGATACTAATAAAAATATTTGTGTTTTTTTTATTCTTTATGAAAAACAAACAAAAAAATGAAATATATAAAAACATTTCTTACCAATATCACCGTAGGTGGAACCTGGTGGAAAAGGAATATCCGGATCCCCTCTATAACCGATCCTAAAATAGGAGTAGTTGTCAATGGCTATGTCCCATTGACGCCATCGGAAAAAGAACTCATCATTGTAGGGGGTGGGAACCCTACCATCTCCTAGCTACTTCATCACATCAGTCCACCATGACATGGTTGTATTGCGCAATCCACGTGGAATAATATCTACCCTAGGGCTTAAGCCTGGAATCCTATCAAAGAAAAAGATACACAAAATGGATGAAAATCCAAAATTTTTCTTTTTCCCTTGTTTGAAATTTGTCAGTTGGCTCTTCATGTTAGCCAGTAGTGAAGTACACAAGTCATAAACAGTGGGTCGTAAACACTCCACCACATAGAACATGAGTGGCCTTGATTCCTAGTGCAGCTAGACCGACCCCTAAATCCATGTAACTACAAGTACGATGAACTATAAGATCAGGGTCTTGATCACCCTGATTTGGAGTTGGATCCCTTCTTTATCTGTGCTTGCAACACAGTGTGTGGCAATGTATTCATCCATGGTCCTACCATCTCCATCCCCTTAGACCTTAAGTTTCATTAACTCTCCCCGATGAGACAATCCTATGATAAAATATATATTGTTCACTTCAATCCTAAATGGTTTCCCATCGAGGTTGAAGGCCTTTATCTCTAGATCCTAGTAGTTTATGAGCATCTGGAGTAATCTCACTTGACCCCTCATTCCTTTGAGATCCCAAAATTTATAAAGGCCACATATTTTTAAAGCTTGTTGGGCCCCTGCATCCCTTTCCACTGATGCATATATCTCTTCATGCTCCCTCTCCCTCCATTCAATCACCATATTGCAAAGGAAAAGTCATTTTTGAGTTAAATCCTTTTAAAAAATTGTTCATGGACTTGTACATGGGCTAACATGCTAACAATCACGTATAGGTCTGAATATATGAGGGTAGGCTTTGTTTTTCCCATGTACATGGAGGTGTGTACACGACCCGATGAACTATCACCCGCGTACGCCCTAGTTTACATGTTGCACCCTCTAAAACTAAAAAATGAGGACTAAATTTGAAATTCAAACCACTGAAAGTGAAGAATAGAGTATTGGCACTTACTCGGTCCAGATCGTTTATGATTCCATTGATCATAGCTCTTGTAACCGACACTTGGATATCATGGGAAAAATGGCCTAAAATGCACTATGTGGGTGAAAAAAGTCAAATGGTATGGTAAAATGGTCTGTTTTTACTATTAGCATAATTGTTTTTACCCACTTCATATAGTTTGTGTTGATGTTTTAATCTTATGGACTAATAGTACAGTGGAAAGAGTTGGTTTTGGTGATTTTGTCCAGTATTTTTTATGGTTTCTAGTGTTATACAACCCATTCATGCCTTCGGCAAGTATTTTCTTTCACCAACATATAGGATAGGTTGTCACTTTGTTTTTCATTGTTGCATCATCCTATGACTGTGATCCATATTCCTTAGGTACGAAACCAGTTTTTTTTAGCGACACAAAACCTTCTTACTGCTGTTAGAACTGTCGTTATTAAGTGGTAGAGGCTTAGCAAACATGGGTGCCCTAGTTATAACCTTTGTGTCATTTGGTGCCCATGCAGGGAGTTTCTTATAGTTCTAATATGACTTTGAGTTTGAACCTCATATTCTTACTCACAATCATTCTAACTATTAGTTATGGGACTCCCCCTGAGTCTTGGTTAATCTCTTTTCTGACTCTCTAAAAAGAAAAAATATTATCGAGTGAACTTGTCTCTTTCACACTCGTTAAATGGATTTGAAAGGACGTTTATTTGGTGTAAGTATAACCCTTTTTATACCAAGTAGACTACTTATGAAAAATGAATACTCTAGTCAATATTGGCTAGAAGAGTTCTCCTAGGTATTATTTTACACTTTTTTCAGGCCTAGGGGACTAAATCTATGAAAAAGGACATTATTTTGAGTTAAGTTGTAATCACATTTTGTCATACTTCTTGTACTATTGAGCCTATTGTCGGTTCACACTTTCTCGTTACAAGCCTCTTACCTCAACAATTTGCATCATTATCCAAGCAGATCCCTTTTTGTATCCTTTGCAGCTAGACACCCTGTACCCTAAGAGGAAACATTCCCCAGAGCATCCATGCCGCACATGCACTTCCTTGCATTGAGCAATGTTCCACTATTTCAAGACAATTGCTTACTCGTGAAACTCATTTCATCCCCTATATCATAACATTTCTTTGCCTATGAAAAAAAAAATGACGGGAGCGAAATGAATATTATCTTGTATTGGCAACAGTCGTGTCTCCTTTGAATATAGCGCAAACTTTTGATTCCACTGTCATCCAAAGTTTGGGTTTAGCATGACCTTAAGAAGTTGAGTTTGTTACTTAGATTTTACTCCTTTGACAGGTTATTCTGCAATCCCTATGGAGAGTTTTTTGATGCCTCTTGCATCACGAAGTTTTATCATCAAGTCTATAATTCTTGAGTTATCCATATGTCTCATGCTATTATTCAAAGGAAGACTATAAGCCTATGTCGACCATTTCTCAGAACTCTTGAATTTGCATGTTGGCCATACCCTTAGTGTATCTCAAAGCCACATAAAGTTGTAGTCTTACCATGTACCCTGGTCATACTTTCATTATGGGTAGGTAGCCTTGAACCCAATAACAGGGGTGATTTTAAGAACCCCCCCTAAATTTATATATATAATAAATGGGCGGATCCCCATGATACATTGGAAAAAATGAAGGCTATTTTATCAATTATATAATATTTATATATAATTTTTTGGCGAATCTTTTAGTCAATTATATAATCTTGTAAGATCTTGGTGAATCTTTCACTAAATTATAAAATCTTTCAAAAACTTGGTGAATTTTTCACTGAAGTATAAAACCTTGTAAAGTCTTGGAATTGCTTTTTATAAAGTATAAAACCCATATATAATAATAGGGAAATGTGTTCATTAAATTGTAATATACTCATTTTACATATTTGGAAAAACAAACATAGTTTTTCCATCCTTTAGACAATGTTGCAAGCATCAAGGGTTTTGTTTGTCAAGGTTGTTCCAAGGGTACATGACATCAATGATGGAAACTAGGGAAGAGTGTTCCAAGGGCTTACATAAGGAAGGAGTGGAATGAACTACTGGTTTTTATTCAAAGGTATATAACCTATGAGGGAAGGTATAATTAAACTTTCATGTATCACATTAGATTATTGGAACATTTCACAGGTACTCATCCACTCAATATGCCCTATTTTCTTTGGTAAATCCTAGTAAAAATGTCTAACAAGGTCAAATCCAATCCTGCTAAGGCTGAGACCAAAATGTTTCATTGTGCTTTGATTAAATTACTCATCATTGAAGAACTAAAGAAAAGGAAGAAAACATGGGGGTATTTTTTGTTTTGGTCTGATTTCACCTATGAAGAAGATCCTGAGAATCCTGTCGGAAAGAAGAAGAGAGTCAAGAAATGTAAGAAACCTATTTCACCTGATACACCAAAGGCATCCACCGGTAGGAAAATGAGAAGGATAAATTTCCTCGATGATCCTAAGGATGAAAACATAGTCAAAATGAAAAGAGATAAAGTGGTTTACTAGAAGGAGAGGCTTAATGAATATAGAGTGTTAGACATATTTCTAAGGAAAGAGAATGCTGTATTGAAAGCCTAGATTGCAATAGTTTCCTCGCAGAAAGACAAGTACAAAGAGAAATCTAAGGAGTTGTCTAAGAAGGCTGAAACGTACTTCGTATTTAGTGTTAAATTTTGCAAGAAGTATAAGATCATGAAGAGCATGTGGTTGTACTTAAAAATAAAGAACCAAAGGAGACCATCTCTACAGAATGGATATGAGTGCATAATGTTGCCCGAAATAACCAATCTTCCCTTAGCCTTCACAACAGATATAATATCTTTATCGACATCCTTTACATATCGTCCTTTGAAGTCAACAATATTTTCAATAAAGCATCCATTTGCATCAACTAGGATTAGAAGATCCTCTAAACTAGGTGAACCTCCAACCTTGGCATTTTATGACAAAACCTCAATAAGATTGGCAATCTTTCCAACTAACGTAATGAACTTGATTGGCAATCTCTAGGTTGTTAAGTGTATGACAGGATTTGTGCATGTTTATTTTGTCATTAAATTTCTATAGTTCTATGTAGTGAAATTGTAACAAGGGTGGATTGATAGATCTAATTAGGGGATTGTGATTCTAGATTTTGACAAGGTCATTCAACTAAATAAAAGGGAATTTTGAAAGAATTGAAATATTGCCGTAGGAGTGTGATCTAGTGGCAAGCAATGAGGTAATCAAGCTTATATTAATGTGGAGACCAGGGATCAAAACCCCTCAAGTGGGTGTGCATGATACCAGGTGAAAGTCCTAATTAACTTTGACAACATATTATCAGATATGCCTCTCATTGCACAACAACTTAGCCAAATATATTCTATAAAAAGTATCTATGATTTAAAAATAAAAATAAAAATTGAATGATTATGAAGACCCAAGGTGGGTTGAGAGATACAATTAGGGGAGGTAATGTTATTCTACGATTTTGACAAGTTCATTCAACTAAATCAAATTGAATTTTAAAAACTCAAATACTCTTGGGTTTTTAGATGAACCCTTTAATATGACAAAATATTTTTTATCTAATGCCCAAGGCTTTGTTATTGATAATTAGGTCTTTTCTACATGGAAATGGTTTAATCAATGCTTAAGGTTAACCTTAAGCTCATTTAATTTTTAGTACTTCTTAACCCAATGGGACGTTGAATCATGTTAGATCGAGTCTTTGGGCATATAGGACTTTAGAAAATTGATCGAGGTCCTAGGACCTGATAGGCCAAGAGTCTGAAAGAATAGGTGGCAGGTGTCACACCAACAACCACATTTACTTTAGAGGTTGACATGGAGCCATGTGGGTGACACGTGGAATTTTTATGGAATAAGACTTTAAAACATTAAGAGTTCATATCTTTCGATGTAGAACTCAGATTGAGACAAATTGATAGTCATTGAAAATCTCTTGACGCGAAGAAGGCGAGGGTATGCTTTTGAAGAGGATTTGAGGTGGTCAAGGAAAATAAAAAATTTAATACCCCATCTCTTAAACTGTAATTAAGAAGTTAAGTGTGTTACAATATGTTGTTGGAGTACATTATAAAATTCCTAAGTCTTTTAATTTTTATTATTTATTTTTATAAAGTTTATAATTAATGTTAAAATTTGACATTCATCCTTGTGAAACAAAAAAATTAATACTTTTCAATATTTTTATTTCTTTTTAATTTACATTCACACTTAAAATTTTATATGTTTAATATTCTCCTATTTAATGGATTTTCTCTAATAAAACATATTCTTATTTAATAGTTTTCTTATTTAATAGTTTATATGGAGAAAACCTTAAAAAGGAGAAATAATCTCTCCTCTTTATATAAGAAAAGGTCCAAATCATACATTTTAAAATGAGAAAATCAAAGGTAAATGGACTTCTCGTAATAAAATTTATAAGTTAGTAAATTTACTCACATTTATGTTTCAGCATTAGTGAATTATATATATGAAGATGCATATAATGTCCCCATTCTATTAAGTTAAATAATAAATTCTATTTAAAATTAAGATTTTCTATCACTTAAAAAAATGCATTAAAATTATAAACATTAAATCACTAAAGTCATCACACATATAAAAATTAAATCACTAAAATCACAATAACTGAAAAGTTATCTTTGTTCTACACTTTAAATTAATAATTTTGTCAATGAGGTGGGGTTCTTGTAACAATAACCCTTCAAGAATTTTAATTTTAATTACATTAACATGGGGTTACTCGAAAAGTTATCTTTGTTCTACACTTTAAATTAATAATTTTGTCAATGAAGTGGGGTTCTTGCAACAATCACCTTTCAAGAATTTGAATTTTAATCACATTAACATGGCGTTACTCGAGTGTCTCACTTCTTTTATTCTATTAGAGAATCTTATATTCTTCTCGATAGTTGAAGGAGATGGGTTGGGTCTGTGTGGTAGTATTAGTAACTATAATGTTGTCTTTTAGATTTAATCCATTTTGGATTAAATGATAAATTTATTTTATATATATATAAATATTAAATAAAGGATAATTTTTTTATAGTTAATTTTTTTTTTTTTTTATATAGATAAAATTGTATAAGAGTTTATGAAATATTTGACATTTTAAGTGAATATTTTGTCTATCAATAACTTTTTTTTTAGTTAAATTAAACTTAATTTATCATTTAGTAAATGAAATATATTTTAAAATAAAATCCAATATATAAAAAAATAATATTAAAGTTAAAATAAAACATATTATGTTAATTTGTTTTATATATGGGATGTGGTGGGGTGGCATTAATAGAGAAAATATATTATATTTTCTCTATTAATGCCACGGGAGGGGGAGCATTAATAGAGAAAATATATTATATTTTCTCTATTAATGCCACGGGAGGGGGAGCACTAATAGAGAAAATATATTATATTTTCTCTATTAATGCCCCGGCCCTCGTATATGAGGGTGGAGGGCATTAATAAAGATATTTTCTCTATTAATGCCCCCCACCCTCATATATGAGGGTTGGAGGCATTAATAAAGATATTTTCTCTATTAATGCCCCCCACCCTCATATATGAGGGTGAGGTGGGGGGAATTAATAGAGAAAAAAAATAAAAAATA
>ML777541.1:524110-549290 GCA_009831015.1 Picea engelmannii
ATATATATATATATATATATACTCTTAATCAACAAAAACAAAAAAAACATTTGATAAAATGCAATACATTTTTTAATTATTTTTCACCTATATTTTATTGTTTTACTTACCTAGGAGATTATAAGCTTTAATTTTCTTACAAGTTGAATGGAGTCTTATAATTACAATACAGTTTTTAATTATTTTTCATCTATATTTTATTGTTTTAATTAAGACTTTATAAGCTTTAATTTCCTTAATATAAAGTTAAATGGAGTCTTATAATTAAATATATTTAGGAGTACATAAATTTCATGGTGGTAGGTTTAATGTTTATAATGTACCTAGTACTAACATCACACAAGATATTGGATACAAAAATAAAGAATAAAAATATAATTATAAAAGCATGTAGATTAAATATAATTTATAAAATAATGCATTGTGTTTGTTGATCCCGAGCTGCTCCTGCACGCTGCTCTACATGAGACTCCCTATGCTTTCTTCTCCTAGCCACCATGGCTTCAAGAGGGGGCTCTGAGCCTCCTTCTCTCCCCCCCCCAAGAGCTTTTGGCCTTCAAAAAATTGGTAGAAGCCTGTACCAAATGACCAATCTCAGCCTCTCAGGAAATATTTGTGAAGAAGATGGATGTCATCTTATCAGTCGATCTCCCAGCTAAAGAACCCTGTCATGCTGCCTTAAACATCGATGAAAGAGGCTTGATCGGTCAGTTCACCAGTTTATGGCCTTGTCCAATAACCATAGAAGCGTGGATTCAGAGGAACTGGAGACCTCTTGTCTGAGAAGGCATCAAGAGGCATTTCATTGAGAAAGGTTATTATGTTTTCATTTTCGACAATGCTAAAGACAAAAATCTAATCTTCAGAAACATACCTTATTTTATGGGTCCCTAGGGGTTGTACCTGAACCAGTGGACTCCGGACTTTGATCCATCTCAGGATGTGCCCTCGACAGTCCCAGTCTGGGTGCGTCTCCCACACCTACCTCTGCATTGTTGGAGCCTGAAATCCCTATAATCGATTGGGAATGCTCTTGGAAAATATATTGACAGAGCAGAAAGGAAGGATAACTACTCCTACGCGTGAATCTGCATGGAGGTGGATCTGGAAATAGGGCTCCTAGAGGCCATCAAGATAACAATGGCAGACTAGTCACATGTGAAATAAATGGACTACGAGAAGCTCCCCTTCAAGTGTAGGTATTTCCATGGCTACGGTCATTTCACAAGAAATTGCAAATAGAATGCAGAGGAGGAAGAAAAAAATTTGAAAGGGGAGCAATGGACGAAGGTTTAGAAGCTGACCCCTACAAAGAAGATCAGTAAGGCTTGTTCGAAAGGGACTTCTGCATGAACCATTGTGCCCAATACAATGCAACCTCTAGTGGCTAGGAACCCAACTCCTATACAGATAGAATCAACTTTGAACCCTTTCGAACCTCTTAACTCCCAGGAAGAACCTCCGATGACAGTTCATGATTTGGATCAACAGGCCTCACCCCCAACATTAGAAGAAAACAATACAGGTGCTCTTTCCACTCAATCATAAAACCAAGTAGAAGGCTCCTCTTCCCCCTCATATGTAGATATGATAAAGAAGAAACCTCCAAAAATGTTAGGCTCTTCAGAAGATGATACTTTCAAAACACCATCGAAAAAAGAAGGAAGGAAATCCCTCAAAGAAGCAAGAGAGGAAGAAGCAGAGAGACATAAAATGTAGAGCAGCCAATCCACTCTTGAAATTTCTATTGGATGAAATACTAGAGCCAGGCCACCCAAGGGAGGCCCCTCATCTTCCCATCCAAGTAAATAATGCATCTAGTCTCTTGGAACTACAGAGGCCTGGAGAATCCTATGAAAATCAAAGCCGTGAAATATCTATTGAAGACAGAATCGCCAGAGATCCTCATGCTCCAAGAGACAAAAATAGAAGGGGAAGCCCTTCTATACCTAAGTAGAATGAATTGGAAAAGAAATGGTGGAAAGGTTGTAAGCACAAGGGGAACTTATGGAGGTCTCACGACGATCTAGATTCAAGACCAGTGTCACCTTGAAATCACCTTCGAGACACATTACTGGATCTATACAGAACTCTGCCACAAAACAAGTAAGATCACTATCACTCTGTTTAATATTTATTTTCCGGTTCAATTTGTGGAGAAAAAACAATGCTGGCAAACTCTTTTTGACATTGTAGAAGCATACTCGCCCAAGAATATTATAATAGCAGGGGACTTAAATATAGTGTTGGAACCAAAATAAAAACAAGGGGGCATAATCAGCAGGGATCATATGCTCCTCCTTGTAGAGGATCTGATATAGCAGTGATACTTTCTAGATATAAAACCAAAGAAAGGCTTATACACGTGGACTTATAATAGAACAGGGGCTGCTCACATTTCTGCCAGGATCGACAGATTCCTAGTGCAAAGTACCCTCTTGCCTGATAAAAAAGTAGTGACCACCAAAATCCTCCCAAACATTATCTCAGACCACAAGCCCATTCTCCTACAATTGGATGAGGAAGAAGACTTAGACCCCATCCCTTTTAAATTCATCCCTCAATGGATTGAGTAGGAAGAGTTCATGTAAGTAGTAACCAAATCTTGGTCCACTCCGGTTATTGGCTCACCAAGTTTTGTTTGGGAACATAAATTAAAAGCAACAAAATCAACTCTGAAAGAGTGGGTTAAATCCCCTCTAACCCATACTCTACAAAAAGGAAAGAGGTTTTTCAACAGTTAGCATATTTTGAGATGGACATGGAAAGTCAGGACAGAACAAGTTGATGGAAAATATTTAACAGACAGCGAATGGAAAATATTTAACAGACATCGAATGCTTTTCATTGATTGCAAGTAGCATAAGTACAAGAATAATGTACAGAGTCGAGTCCGAATACATGTGGGTGCTTGTGTTGCCATCAATGCCAAAGGGGGAGATTGTTGGCAAATATTTAACAGACAGTGAATGGAAAATATTTAACAGACATCGAATGCTTGTCATTGATGGCAAGTAGCATAAGTACAGGAAGAATGTACAGAGGATTGATGGCATGAGTACAGGAAGTTTGTAACAGACAGGAAAACAGAAGATAAGTTCAGGAAGATCGAATGATCAAAGGCAACGCAACCAGGCAAACAGAAGATAAGTTCAGGTTGATCAAATGATCGAAGGCCCGCAAAGCTTGAGAAGCATTTATGATCGTTGGATCCATTCAAAATTCCCAAAAGAATGAGGGTCATCATATCTGAATGTAGACAAGAAAATATCGTTGAAGAGGAGGACAGATCTTAGGCATTAGATCCAAGCGCAGGATCCGACCATTGTTGGATCAAGAAGAATCTGCACGACCTTTAAGGTACAAGGAGAAGCGGGCGTAATCGCGATATGCAAAATCGCAACTTAATTTGAGTCGTCAGATCAAGGTTGAATCTGGACCATTGATTCTAGTCCATGTCGGGGTTTCGAGGATCGTGTGTTGGAGATGTCAAAGAAACAATGCAACAAGAATGTCGATTTTGCGATATGCGAAATTGCGATTCAATCGCAGCTGTTGAATCAAGCTCGGATCTGGACCGTTGATCTAACTCCATGTCGGAGTTTCGAGGATCGAGAGTTGGAGATGTCAAAGTTTATTAACATCAGGAATCCTGATATCGCGATATGCGAAATTGCAATTTAATCGCAGCCATTGAATAGAAATTAGATTTGGATCGTTGATCAAACTCCATATCGGAGTTTCACGAATTGCGACATGGAAAGGGAAAAGGAACAATGCAATAAGAATTCCAAAATCGCAATATGCGAAATCACGATTTAATCATAGCCATTGAATCAAGATCACATCTGGACCATCGAATCACAGGACATGTGGCAAGTGATCGAAATTTCGCTGACTTGGGGTCAACGGAACATAGTGTTGAAATTCACGAAATGAGAAATCGTGAAAGCGTTCTCTTTTTTGCATAGGCGCTTGGTTATGACCATAGTCATATTGGGGAAGGAGCTAGTGTAGAAAAGTTCTGTATCGAAACTCCGGGGATCGCGAAATGAAGTGTAGAGACACTCAACACAGGATTGTCGAAATGCCGAAACCCGATTTAAAGGCAATGTCAATAAAGTTCATCCAACAGCGCTGATAAATTGGAATATGATCGAAAGGTTACTGTTCACTCTCACAGCTAACCCCTCAATTACGAATCTATTAGCAAAACAGACTCATGATTGCAAATAAGTTAGCGTTTCAGTTGGTGTTTCAGTTGCTCAGACAATTGTCTCTCTTTTTCCTAAGGAAATGGGAAGTGGAACCGCTGTGGGTGTGTGTATAAAAGAAAATGAGACAGACTGTGTATGGTTGGTTGTTCTATATGAGAAAAGAATGAAACAATAAGAAAAGGAAAATATGCGTAGGATGAGATTGAGTATATGTGTAGTGTGAGATGAAACACAAAGGAGAATAACAAAACAAGTTGAAAAAGAGTAGAATGACAGAACAAGTTGATGCAGAGCAGACCTGCAGAACAAACAGAGGAAGAAATGAATTGCAAAATAGTTAGAAGATGACCAGATGTACAGAACAAAAAAAGATTGGTAAGAATTGATGTATCTATGTAGTTGAATGTTTATATGTTCATTTATGTTTTAGGGAGGTTGGGAGGTGCTCGGGAGGACTGTTGTCCTCAGAGGTTCAAGTGAGAGCTTGAACATAGAGAGTTGTAGCTTCCATCTGGTTGCAGCCAGAGAAACTAGGGTGGCAGGGTGGTGCAAGGGAGAACAAGTGTTCTCTGTTATACAGGTTGGAGCCTGTGTAACTGGAAGTTGGTGCTTCCATCCAGTTGGTGCTGGAACATTCAGAAAGTTGGTGCGTCCATCCAGTTGGTGCTGGAACATTCAGGAAGTTGGTGCTTCCTTCTAGTGGGTGCTAGAGAAACCAGAGAGTTGGTGCTCTCAAACAAGTTGCAGCTTGAAAAATAGAGGTAGCAGCCTCACATTGAGTTGGTGCTCAATTATAAATGATGTACATAACTTAAAACACTGCCTATCATTTCGAAGAAGAAGAGGTTTTCTCCCTTTATGGGTTTCCTCGTGAAAAATCTATCTCTGTGTATACTTTATGTGTGATTGATGCTCTTTACTTTTACTGTCCATATGCCGTATATTGTTGATGATCACATGAAGAAATTTTTAATAATGGATTAAAAAACTCAAATTGTTTCAGCTCAATTACAACTGATTGACCCCCCCCCCCTCAGTTGTTTTAGTAATTTCAACACAAGTTTCCCAGCATGTCTCCCATAGATCTTTCTGACATGAGGATGAGTACTAGAAATTAAAGTCCCAAAGCCAGTGGTTGGCAGCTGATGATTGTAACACAACCTTCTTTCATAGGCAGTTCAGAGCCTGTCTCTCCCGAAATCACATATATGAAATCACTACAACTTATGGTACAGTCTCCAAAGGTTTTTCTCAAATAAAGACACCAACAAAAATTCATTTTCAGAATCTCTACTCAAAGGATGGGACAAGAAATTAAGGGGTCTCCACTGACTTCCTTTCCCATATGCCTAATCTTGTTAGTAATGAGATCAACGAAAGTCTCTTGAAACCTTTCATTGAGGATGAAATTAGCAAGGTTGTTTGGGACATGGAATTCAACAAAGACCCAGGCCCTGATGTATTTTTCATTCACTTCTACAAATCTTGATGGATAATTATCAAGCTAGATTTACCGAGAATGGTTAAATCCTTTCAGCAAAAGGCCAAGGTGGGAGGCAACACCAAATCTACTTTTCTTACCTTAATCCCTAAATAATTCAACCCAGTCTCTTTTGACATATTTAGACCTATCTTGTTGTGCAATGCCTCCTACAAAATCCTCTCGAAGTTGCTGGAAAATAGACTAAAACCCCTACTTGGACAACTCATTTCCCCCACCCAAGGGGGTTTCATCAAAGGAAGGCATATTCTGGATAATGTGATTCTTTTACAAGAATATATTCATTCAAGCCTCTAGAGGAAGGAGAAAGGAATGCTTATCAAGCTTGACATGGCCAATGCATTTGATCGGGTCAAGAGATATTTTATGTACAAAGTGTTGTTCTCTTATGGTTTTAGCCCAAAATTTGTAAATCTGATCAAAGCCTGCATCGACAAGCCCTGGATCACCCCTCTAGTAAATGGTAGGCTTGCTAATTACTTTCAAGAATCAAGAGGGATAAGTCAAGGTTTCCCACTATCCCCCTTCCTATACATTCTAATGGCAGACTGCATGAGTAGAAAACTAATAGCTGAAAGGAACATTAGGGAAATTCTGGGCATTCGACTGGTGAAAGTAACAGAACCAATCAAATATTCTTTGTTTTTTGATGATTCCTTTCTGCTGGGAGGAGCTTCCCTTCGGATAGAAAGGGATTTCAATGAGATTATTCAAAAATTTTGTTGCATCTCAGGAGTGTTGGTCAACAAAATAAAGAGTGTTGTGTATGGATGGAACACGAATGAGAAAACCATTCACAAAATTTATTATATCTTGGGATTTATAGGATTTGTTTCCTAGGAAAAAATCAAGTACCTAGGTCTTCCTCTAACGCTAGGAGTAAACAAATCCTCACTGTGGATGGAAGTCATCAACAAATTCAAATCTAAAATTGTATCATGGGGAGGATAGTGGCTTAATAATGCTGGCAAACTGATTCTCATCAAAGAAATTTTGACTTCCCTCCCTTTATATTAGGCCTCCTTTCTTCTTCCTCCAAAGGTGATCACAAAGAAGATATCTAAGCTTATCATAGACTTCCTTTGGTGAGGAGGCAAAGGAAACCATAGTAAGTTTCATTTAGTCAGTTGGGACATTGTAAAATGCCCGAAGAGAGAAGGAGAACTCCAAATAAGAGACCCGGGTCTTGCCAATATCATCTTAGGAGGTAAAATCCTATGGCAATTGTATTCCAACAGAATTCACCCTGTCAACCTGATCCTCTAGAAGAAGTATCTCAAAGGAACTTCATTGAAAAATTTTCAGAATGATAATACCCCCAAAGGCACCCCACTATGGAACCTTTGTAGAAAAGGTCTCAAATTCTTAAAAAAAAATCTTTTCAGAATCCAATGGAATGGAAAAAGAACTATGCTCTGGACTGATAGCATAATGGGAAAACCACCTTTGGAAAACACAATGGAACTAACACAAATTCATGTGTGTATTTCCCAGCTCGAGCTCATAATTCTAGTAGATATCTTGGCATGGGATAAAGATGGATTCTGGGTAGATTGGGTATTCCCTGACATGCCAACATATCTTCTCCACCAAAAACACCTCCTCCTCGAAGCGCTGAAAGGGTCTACTCATGTAAGCATTCATGGGACCGATTGTTGGATATGGGGGAACAAAGGAATGTACACATTTTTCCAAGGCCACGCCACTTTACAAGTCCAATGACCTCCTCTCCTCAATCCATCAATATGGAAGCAAATTTGGGACAGTTATGGCCTCCCAAAAATCATTTTTTTCACCTAGGTGCTCCTTCACAGGCACATGCTGACTAGAGAAAATCTAGAAAAATGGGGCATCCATGGGCCTCATAAATGCATCTTATGCAGAATGGCCCCGAAAAATTTAGATCACATCTTCGTGGATTTCCCTTTTTCGCAATCAGTTTGGACACACATGCTCCAAGGCCTCAAGGTGATCGCACCCTCTTAGATCACTGTCAACAGTATTTTTGGATATTGGCAAGACCGGTATCCAAGGGTGATAAATTATAAATCAATGTCGAACCGGATCTGGTCTTCCATCCCCAATTTCATCTGCTGGAAGATCTAGCTCTCAAGAAACGATCTTATTTTTAACAATACATCTCACACACCGAAGACGGTAGCGGCCAAAGCCAAGGCTTATCTGTTGGAAGCACTGAATAATCACTCGACAAAGCTTGACACCTCTCTCACTCTAGAGGAGAGAAACTTTATGGGCACCCTCTTGAATCAGGGAAAGATGAAGATTCTAGCCTGTCCATCTTCAAATCCCTCTTGGCGCATAAGAACTTCGGACGAAGAATTCCAAGCCTAGTAGAGAAAGCAAAATAAGGTAGCAATCTTCTTCGACGGTGCCTGCAAAGGGAATCCTGGGACTGCAGGAGCTGACAAAATTATTTATTCCTATGATGGTTCCCGCGAAGACAGCTTCAATTGGGGGTTAGGGAAAAGCACAAATAACCATGCCAAAATCCTTGGGCTATTGTTATAGGATAAATTGGTATATGCGGACACTAACTAATCTCCCTATATCCACCTGGATCTAGAACAAAATAGGACAGGACATGATGCTTTCCCTAAGTTACTATCATTGAATTTGTCATCAAAGAATGAATAAGTGACATACCTTTAGATATCGCTTCCTTATGTCTTTGTTGTCCCTTCTTCTCTTTGACGGCCTTGTAATGTTAGATCTACAACAACACAAATCGACCAAAGTGAAACAAAAAATAATACATTCAATGAAGACTTAAACATGTGATCAATGAGTCATGTAATAAAATAAGAGTGATTTTATGGGAAAGGGACAAGCCACTGTATTATATTAAATGAAAGTAGAATATACAACTAGATTGCCTTGATGATGCAAGCTCCCTTTCGGTGGTCCTTTGTTCCAACACACACACTTGCTCCAAACTT
The DNA here is from genome assembly GCA_009831015.1 of Picea engelmannii. Classification (NCBI taxonomy): domain Eukaryota; kingdom Viridiplantae; phylum Streptophyta; class Pinopsida; order Pinales; family Pinaceae; genus Picea; species Picea engelmannii. Next base: position 532,786 of record ML777541.1, read on the forward strand.
GCATAAAGAAGATCCACTATGGCTTGATGGACACATGGAGGCCTCAAGCACCAATTCAAACAGGATTCCTCACACAATTTTGAAACTATTATTTCATCAATTCTCTATTCAATCTTGCTTAACCTCTTCCTTGAGAAACCTTTCATTATATAGGAGAAGGAGAAATGGTTAGAGGGATGAGGATGATCCCACTAAATCTGAGGAGTCAGTAGGATGCCAACCATGTGAATGCCAACTCATTTTCTAGAAGATCCTCTTTTAGAACCTTCATAACCTTTTCTTCCTTTTTTAGCTTTGAATCATGTTCGCACCTTGTCTATAGAGAAAACTGCGAACCCCTCGCAATCCAGGTATAGAGCAGCCTCCGAGAATCAGGTTTTTCGCACCCTGCAACATATGCAACCTACGCACTCATTATAAAAATATGTGTTGTAGAGGAAGACAACAGTCACTTTTCTCATGCAAAAGGTCCTTATGAGAGCCTGAACACATAACTGTAGAGACGTCACCAGAGTGACCAAAATAATGTGTAACAGAATGCCTCCCAAAGTATGAGGTTGGAACTTGTGACAATCAAAATACTTTGTCAAATGCATGTGTGTTAGAAACAAGGATCGCACCTAATCAGAAACCTGCAAACAATCAAGCATCTGCAGATTATAATACCAGTTCTAAGGTAGGCATTGAATGAAATCACAAATCTAGGCCATGGCCACCAATCATAAACCATGGATCCATGCCATCAAAATGCTACATAGCCACCAGGAATACACTGTGGATCTACGTGTTAGAAGACTCAGATTAGGACATAGCCACGTGACATACAAAGTGGATCTATGTGTCAATACAAATCATAAATACTCCATCGCAACTTGGACCAAAAATGAGGAGACCTGGGGTCTTTAATCTTGTCGTCTGAAAGTACGAATCTAGCCATGTGATTATAGATGTCGAAGTCGAACATGGTAGAAACCACTTGATTACTGGTCATTGATGAAAACCGTTAACAAGTTCAAGGGAAATCACCATTGATGTCAATGACTCCCAAGGTACCTAAGTACAATCTGAACGAATGTGAATAAATGAGTTGAAGTCGAACACTCAATGGAATATCTTGATCAGGGGCCAATGATGTGAATCCACTATCAAAAGGGAAGAGACCTTCCAGTAAGGCATGCAGGCTCTAAGGTACTAAATGATTTCTAAGTCTTATTCCTGGATAATGAGTTGGAGTCGATGGAAAAAGACTCGTCACATGAGGGCCTTAATGTATCCCCCATCAATGACACGAAATAAGTAACAGATTTTAGGGTAAGTCAAAGTACGAATATGATTTGATACTAACATAGGGAAGGCCGACATGGTAAGAATTGACAACTGCAGATGGCTGACTCAATGGAGGGCTCGTTTGGACTTCTCTTGAACATATGAATGACACGACAATGGTCTTGGCAGCATTGACTCAAAGACGACCCAAGATATGACCTTGTAGAAAGTCAGATGAGAGACAAATGGATTTCCCAACCTAGATTCAAATAACAAACAGGGGGTGTCATGTTCAAGGGTGACACTTACTTCCACTACTACAAATACGAAGGCACATCCCTTTCCCAAAATTTCCCCCACCATTTCTAACGAGTACCTCTTTATTTTTACACAAGATTGAGGAGGATAACATATGCTTGTTGATGTAAGATCATCCTTCGGACGAGTCCCTCGGAGTATGTTTAGCAAACCTTAGGAAGGAGTGGTTCAGTCCCATAAGGGATTTTCGATGTTTGTTTAACGAGTCCAAAGATAGAAAACTCAGGGTTTTTCATGTTTTAAGAGTCTGAAAAATACTTAAAGATAACTCTCCCAATTCATTTTTCGTAAATTAGTTTGACAAGATCGAAAAAGTGATAAACTATCGCTCACCGAACATTTTCTTCAAATACTTTTACGTGCGTGAAAAGAACAAGATCGCTCGGCTATCTTTTCATTTTTATGGAGCGTGAAAAGAGATTAAAAGATACTCCTAATTTTCATTGTTTTTGTGTTACCATGACGAGTACAAAAAGATGACAAAAGTATACTCGGTTGCATTCTCATGTATTTTCGAGCGCGAGAACGAATGGAGACTGAGCTCGAGGTTTTACCTACAAAACCCTAAAAAAGGTATTCATACATGTGACAGATAAAAGAAAAAATACTCGTACACTGTTGTTCAGGCTTATAGGTCATCTTATCTGCGAAAAAACATACTCACAAAAGCCATTAGGGTATTAGGTTTTTAGGCAAAATAATAAAAATAATATAAAAAATCAATGAAAAATAGCAAAAAGTAAATAAATATGGGTGAAAATCCCTTTTTACCATTTCATTGTTACATTTTCAAAAACTTGTCCAACACACCTCTTTTATTTTTCAAATTTCTTTGGTCGATTGAGGGATGTACAAGTGATCATTCAACAAATGGTGTCTGTCAACGAGGTAATCTCCTGATTGTTTAACTTTTTCATGGATTAAATTTGATTTTTATTGGCAAATTTTAGATTTTTAATCTGTTTTGGGGCCGGTAGGTGTGCATATGAATTCTCGTGGGTGGGCCATTCGGAACCTGCAAAAACCTAAGGTTTTTACAGGTGGGCTTCAAAGCACCTGCAAGAATCTCGTGCTGTGTAAAAGCTTCACCTGGGAGGGCCGAAAAATGGATTTTTGTGTATGCTTTTTCTCAATGAAAATTATTCAAAAGGTAAAATCGAGTTGCTAACTTCCTTATCACGGCTCCATTGCAGGTATTCATCATCACGATGTTGGAATGGAGGGAAAGAGAACACGACGAGGTTGATGTCATTGCCATAAATGATCTGGGTACAGTCGTTGCCCTTCGGGAGTGTGGGATCTTAAAATTTTTCAAGATCCAGGGCATGAGATCCCAACTCGGCTTGTTAGAGAACCTGGTCCACATGTGGGGTGTGGATCAACAAGTATTTCATGTAGGGGTCCACACGCTTACACTAGATATCAAGGATATCTATTTTTCGATGGGGTTGTCATGATATGCAACTCCGGCCAGAGGTAGAGGCAGTGGTGCTCCTATGAGAGAGTATGTTCTCCGGTATTGTGTTCCTGAGGTGGAGAGAAGAAAGGGTAAATTTTTCATCTGGGGTGTCTGAGATCTAACCCTAAAGACTATCTTGTTTACCATTACACGCATGGCCAGGAGTGCGGCTCTACACATGGCTCTCCAAATCTTTTTCCAATATGTAGTGGAGTGCACAGAGCCTTGGGTTTTTAACTGGTCGGATGTGATTCTTCGTAGCATGAAGAGGCAATTGACAAAGTGAAAAAGGGGTGATCTGAAACAGTTCGGGTATGGGTCTATTTTGGTGTCTTTCTTCCTTGAGAGGGTTCCACTACTGCATCTACATGTAGATTGGGGTTTACCGTCCCCATGGGATCTGAGGATGATGAGGTGGTGTAACCTCATTGCTCGACATGTTGCAGGACCTATAATCAAATATAACGATTTGTTTTTTGACTGGTTGAGGCCCCTGATGATGATGATCGGTGACTATGCATATGCCGGCTTGGATTTCTGAGGAGATCTGTATTTGGTTCTACCTGAGGATGCTCAGTGTGGTGAATTAGGTAAGAAGTACACATTTTGTTTTTTAATGTTTTTGTAAATTTTATTATATAGAATGTTTTTATGCTTTTGATCCAAGGACCAATAAAACATCTCTTTTGATGACATAGATGTGGAGCCGTATCGACCTCCAGGAACATCTCCCATTCAGATATGATGGGAAGTGGCTCCAATGGTAGGATGGGATGCTAAGGACTACGAGGCAATTGAACAGAAATTAGAGGGACTGACTGCAGATGTCCTAGACATCTCTATTAGGGATATCTCGAGACGCTATCGACGCCATACTGTGGGTGTGTCCGAGTCTATTAGTCAAATGCTCCACAGGGTAGCATGAGTAGTTGTATGTTATCGTGAGTGTCATCTGTGATGCTAATTTGTAGAAGCCATGGGCTTCAAATTTTGATATTTTGGTCTTTGGACAAAAACTTTTTGTAAAAATTTTGATCGTTATATATATATGCGGCTTCTACCATCTTATTTTGTTTTGTATAATACATGTGATGTGTGATTGGTTTTATAAATGTCTCATATGTCTATCTAACACATAATTAGCTAATGCATCAATTAATGTATTTAGACATCTATGAATGTGTTGATATTTGATGTAATCAAAATAACGTTCCAAGAGGCGAATTCGTAGATATAGCCACAATAAAGTAGGACTTCAGATAACATAGACATTACTTAACTATAACACTACTAGCTGTGAATCAATTCGTATAACTATGTGGCAGATACCAAGAGAAATAACATCAGTCAACAATTCAATGATGACACTATATTATGTGATATTATTGGTCGCACGACCGAGGAAAACACCTCGTAGACTGATAAGTTCATTTGTAGGTGCATAAATTGCCCATGCAACAAAATCTAGGTTCTGAGTACTACGACTAGTGCCATTGGCGAAGACAATGTGGGGTAGCGAAGATTCTAACATCTAGAAACCAAGAACAATGCAAGGTAATCAGTCGAGGGTAGAAACCAAATAACGCAAAAGCACACTAAAGTAACACACAAGATTATGATACAATAAAATATAAGCACTCATGCATAGATGACCTAAGCATAGTACTTCTTTAAGTAAATCCCATTTCTGGGTTCACTCAAAGGGACAACATCATAGTCCACTAACTTGTAGGCTCCTTTCTCCAACACTCCTCTGACGATATAAGGACCTCGCCACATAGCCTCAAATTTTCCGGCTCCTAGAAAATCCCAATCTTGTTCATAAAGGAGAACTATATCACCTTCAGAGAAAATATGTGGCTTCACATGTTTGTCGTATTGGGCTTTGATGCATTTCTTCTGGGTTTCTATAACTAGGGTGGCATCATGACAGGTTTCTTCCAATTGCATAATATACAACCGACATTCTTCTTCAACATAAGTGTTTGGGATAAGTTTAACGACTAGCTTTAGAGATGGTATCTCAAATTCAATCGGTAATATGGATTCTATACTATAAACTAACTGGAAAGGTGTAAACCTGGTAGAAGACTTTATGGATGTATGGTATGCCGATAATGATGAAAACAACATCATGTTCCAAGTAGTCTTGTGAATCCCTATCATTCGTTGAAGCATAGTAATGAGGATTTTGTTTATTGCTTCAACCTGGCCATTGGCCTATGGGTAATAGGGTGTTGAGTTTTCATGGCGAACACCCAACTTGGCAAGGAGATGTCCCAACTTGGCATAATATACAGGTCTGGAAGGGAGATGTCCCAATAACTTTCTTGTTGCTGATGCGATCAGCCCATAGAGAAAACTTTAACTTTGAATCCCATGCTTTTTTATTTTCTGCCAGCAACTTTTTGATAATCCTTACCAGTGTCTTATTGGAAGATTCAGCCAATCTGTTCCCCTGCGGGTAGTAGGGAGTAGAATGAACCAATTTGATATTGTATTTATTGCAAAATTCAAGCAGGGAATTCGAGTTAAAAGCCCGTGCATTATCAGTGACCATTTTTTTAGGACAGCCAAACCTGGAAAAAATATATCCCTCTAGAAATTCCATGATTACCTTGTTTGTAGTATTCCGAGTCAGAATTGCTTCTATCCACTTTGTAAAATAATCAGTGGACGTAAGAATCCATCTATGTTGTCCTGATGAGGTGGGATTAATCTCTCCAATGAAATATAATCCCCACTATTGGAACGGTCTGTGGGCAATGATTAGTTTCAGAGGCAGAGATATATGTTTCTGCTTCCCGGCAAATTTCTAACAAGGTTCACATGCCTTGACCTGAGCAAAAATATCTGAGAATAGAACTGGCCAGTAATAGCCTGCTCTAAGAATTTTGAAGGCAATAGCTGTCCAATGATGATGACCTCTACAGAAACCATGATGCAGATCTTGAAAGATTTGTTTAGCCTCCTTTTCATCCACACATATCAACAGAAAATCGTTGGGATCTTTCCAAAACATGATCTGATCAACAATACAATATTTTACAGCTCTCAACTTTAATGATCTGTATTTTGATTTATCCAACTCTAGGGGAGATTGAAAATTCAACAGAAAAAATACAATGTCTTTGTACCATTATGAAGAAACATACTTGTTGTTTATTTGTAAATCAATTTCTCCAATCTAGACAGAAGAGTCCTGTGTCATGTCTGAAAGATAGTATAATCCAATTGCTTTGCAATTGGATTCTGTCATTAGTTTGATGAGGCCTTGTCCCTTTATCAATTGAGTAGGATTTATGGTGAGAACGTATTCCAGGATTTTTATTATCCATTTACCCCACTTACCTTCACAATCAGGCTGAACCAATATTTCTTTGACTGCACTGCTTGGGACATAAGCAATAATTTTTTATTGAAGAATATACACTCTGAAAGATTTTAAGGCCTTCACTAAGGCATAGGCCTATTTTTCTATTAGATCATACTTCAATTCAGAGTCCCTGAGGGTTTTTCTAAAGAAGGAGATAGGTTGCTCGTGGTCTTACTCATTTATTTGCAGAAGAACAATAGCTATGGTATTTTCTAATGCAAATGAGAAAATCATGACCTCTTTAGAAAAATCTGGGCTAATTAGAATGGGTGCTTGAAAAATAGTCTGTTTGATCCTTTCGAAGGATTCTCTCACCTCCGGTATCCACTTAATTTATGCATACTTTTTCAACATGTCAGTGATGTATTTGACAATTTCTGTAAAGTTAGGTATAAACCTCCTTAAAAAATTAATCTTACCAATGAAGGACTGAATTGAATTTTTATTTCTCAGAATGTCAATTAGCTGAATAGCCCTTACTCTTTCTGGATCTATTTTAATTCCTCCAGGTGAAACGATGTGTCCAAGAAGCTTTCCTTCCTCCATGGCAAAATGTGATTTTTTGGGATTAAGTGATATGTCGTACTTCCTGCATTTCTCAAAGGTCTGCTTCAAGTGCTGTAAATGTTCTTCATCTGATGCTGAAAATACAGTGATGTCATCAAGGTAAATAACCACAAACCTGTCTTTCTCGTCAACAAAATCGATGTCCATAGCCCTTTGAAATGTAGCTCCAGCGTTCATCAACCCAAAAGGCATATTTTCGTACATAAAGGTGCCCCAGGGAGTGGTAAAAGTTGTTTTCTTTTTGTCTTCTTCCATTACTGATATTTGATTGTACCCTAAATATCCATCAAGCATATAAATTATCTTTGCACTGACAACCTTTTGTAAGATATAATCCATTTTTGGTAATGGATAATTCTTTTTCAGAGAACACCTGTTTAGATTCCAGAAATCTACACAGAGCCTTATTTCTCCGTTCTTTTTCCTGACGAGCACAAGGTTTGCTACCCATTCTAAGTATTTCAGTGGCACTATGATTTTTGCATCTAGCAGCCTCTTCAACTCCTTTTCTATTATTGGTAACAATAAAGGATTGAATTTCCTGAATTTTTTCTTTACGGGTTTTGATCTAGGTTTAAGAGGAATTTTGTGTTGAATAATCTTTGTATCAAACACTTTCAGATCTTCATAAGACCAGGAAAATATATCTGAATATTGTTTCATTAATTCAATATACGCTTCCTTCTGTTTTTGTGACAGTTTCCTGGATACCTTTACCAACCTGGGATTTGCATCCAAACTAATGTCACAGTCTTCCACATATGTTTCTTTTGTTTGTATAACAGCCTTCCTGGAGACATCATTATGATCGAACAACCTTTCTAATGGAACCAAACCCTTAGGCAAATGGTTTGTCTTCAATTCAATGATCTTGTGACCAGCAATAGTATCTTGAAGAACTTCTGCAATGTGTATTTCTACTTCTGCATCTTCGTCATCTTGATCAATTGAAATGTTATAAAATTCTTCAATGGTTTTCAAAAATATCTGAATTTCCTCATCGTCTTTAAAAACCTGCCAATGTTTTATATTATCCGAAATTGAGGGTCTGTGTCTAACTTCAATTTGAAACTTCAGATTAGGAAACATCAGATTTTTAAAGTTGCTTGCTGCAAATGCCAAAGAGTCAGCCTGCTGATTTAAATCCCTATGAACAAAAGTAATATTGAATGCCAAGAATAAATTATCCACATAATCCCACACCTCATTTCTATATTGTTTCAATCTTTGCTGTTTGGTTTGATATATGTTTCTAACCTGGTGAACAATAAGTTCAGAGTCTCCAAAAACAAACAACTTATTTATTCCCATATCTCTTGCAGCTTTCAAACCTAACAACAAATCTTCATACTCACTGATGTTATTAGTGGTGTCAAATTCAAGTTTATATGACATTGGAATAACCTCCTTGGTAGGGGAAATGAAGACAATACCAGCTCCAGAACCTTCTTTAGAACAAGCCCCAACATAATACATTTTCCAAACAAAATGGTCTCCACTATCTCCTACTGCAGTTATTGACTTTCTGACTGATACTTCTGTCATTTCCTCATCCATATGAAATATAGAAGAACCCAGATCATCTTCTACAACATATATAGGATGATTAGTGGGATTATTGTGATCACTTACCAAATAATCTAGTCTGATTTCTCTGTTTAATCTCTGTTGTTCGCCACCAGAAACAGGTATGGTTTCATAGCTTAGGTCCATCTACAGAGTGCCACCTACCTTTTTAGCCCAAGATCTTGAAAGAAGCATCCCAAATTTTGGTGGTATGTCAGCCATGATAACATATAATACCACACTCTTCATAGGTAATTGGGAAAGAGTTACAACCACATATTTCATAAGTCCAAGACATTTGACTTTCTTGGAATCAAAAGAATATAGATCATGATATGGTCTAGTAATGTCCAACCCTAATTATTCCATCACCACCTTAGGCATGACATTATGCAAAGCACCAGAATCCATTAAGCAATTATGCAGTATCTTGTCACGAATATTTAGTGAAATGTAAAATGGTGGAGAGGCATCAATTTTGTCTTCAATGTGAGGTCCAATAGTAATGGCAGGGTTTTCATTTTCAAGGTTGACTGTATCTGAGAAGGTGTCATGAGATGGAGATTCTAGAGCCTTAAGGACAATTTTTCTGAATGGTTATGTTTTCAAGAGTTCTAATAATGGTACTAGAATCTTGATTTTGTTGATTTCATGTTCTAAATTGAAAAAAGGAACATTTTTACTTGATTCCCTTATGTCAGCAGTGTTATCCTTGACAGGTTGCTTCAATGAATGATCAGCTTGAAAATTGGGAACACCTTTGATTGCCCCTGTCTTAACTGGAGTACTGGCTTTCTTTGTAGAAATAGGTATATCTACTTTAGGTGCTTGGGAACTAGATCCGAGATTGTATTTTTTCCCTGTAGGTTCATGCTGGACAATCTCTTCTCCATCCCCTTCCTCAAACTAATTTGCAATCAAAGTATCTTCATATTCTTGTTGTGTCACATGTAGAGGAGATGATTCAGAATCATTCAAATGAAATGCAGGGTATTCTTCTGTACCGTCATTATCTTCCTCCTCATCTACTGCATTATTCTGAAAAGGAGGTAACACCTTTTGGTCATCTTGATTTTTTCTTCTGTTGGTAAAATTTGAGGTACATTGTTTGGTCTCCTAAACTGATTTGCATTTCTGTAACTGCCCTCCTGTGCAGGTCTATCAGACTGTTTTTGTTCCATCTTCAACCTTGCCATCTCAGATGTCAAAGTTTTCAACATCTTAGTCATTTCATCCATTTTAATATCGGATGTTGAATTAGAAGATGAAGGCAACTCTTCCTTTTGCTTTTTTCTATCTCTGTCACTTCTGGACTTCAATTTGTCTGCTTCTAATATGTTTGATTCTACCTCAATCGCTACATCTTGCATTAGGATAAGGGTAGTGGCTCTTCTTTCCCTAAGAAACAAGGAAAATTCAGCATCGAATGCATTGGCAAAAGTGATTTTAGCTGATGTCTCTGAAGGTTTTATCTCCTCTGGAATTTTACCATAGATTAGGTTGAACCTTTTGGTAAAATTAGGTATTGATTCACCTTGTTTCCTCCTTAAAGCACCAAATTCAGTAATGTAATATTGAAAGTCTTTTTTATCTGCCCATTGATTGAGAAAGGGCTCATCTAAAGCTACAATATCAGCTATTGAATTAGCAGGTAAACTCTTGAACAACTTTTTTTCTTCCCCATTTAAACTCTGTACAAATAATCGCATCCACACATCGGCATGCTCTACATTGAAATTGTCTACAAAACTATAAAACAAACTCAAATGCTCTTCAACAGTAATTGATCCATCTCCATTAAATCTGGGCAAATATCTCATATAATCATTTGGTGGAAAAGCATACATGACTTGTGGAAGTACCAGGGGAGCATACCTAGCTGCAACTATTTGGTCCATTCTGTCTACGGCCATATTAGCTGTGTTTAGAGATTTGGGAGTGAGCAATATTGGTGATGCTGCAGGTGAAAAAATCCCTTGTATATTACAACTCTTATGTACTATCCTTGAACCCTGTCTTTCAGCAGATGGAGATTTCTCTTCTGGACTATGATCAACTAATGGACTGAGAAACAGAGGATTATCAAAATAACAATAATGTGATCCAAAATCCTTAGATGAGAAAGATTCACAAGATGACAAAGAATTCTTTGTTTCACTCTTAACACCTCTGCTGGGAATCTTCAAATTTCCAGTTTCAGGTAACAAGTCTGGATATTCCTATTTAATGAGTTCAATAAGCAACTTCTTTTGTTCTGGATTTAACTCTGAAACGTTTGTAGGGAATGAAACTATATCAGACTCAACAACAGGATTAATTTCATTTTCGGGTTTCACATCTTCATTTGCTTGGGTTTTGATGATTTCAGAAGACTCTGCCTGAGAATTTTCTGAATATAACTTCCCTTTTGAAAGTGAAGACTGACTAGGAAGAAATTTAGGTTTTCTTAGTATTTTTTCGGTATCTGGCACTATTGCTACAGGCTCGGGATCTAGATTTTTCCTTGTTACTGGTCTCTTATTTGATGGTGGAGGATTTTGAGGAATTTTAGGTCCTTTCCCTTCTTTTTTAGGAGCCAGAATTACCACAGAGGAGTCGCTAGGTGAATAATCACAGTCTTAGAAAATGTCCAAAATCTTGTTCACCATCAAGATTTGAATCTAAACTTGTTGTTTCCCCAGGGAAGATATCTTCTTTTCTTTGTCCCCAGCAATGGCACCAAAAATGTTAGTCCCTAAAGTTGCACTTGACTGTGAGAGGGCAATCTAGGGCATCATTCATTTATTGCAAAGTATTTTTAAGGTTTTATGATTTGGTTTTTGTAGAGTGGTTGAAAACTGGGTCAAGATTACAGCATGACATGAAAATCAAGATAAAAACATGGCATATCCCACTGACTGAATAATAGGTAGATACATAGATGGATTAAACCAATTTAAGAAAAAGGAAAGTGAAGTCTTCAATTTGTCAACTTCACAAGATTTTTCGTCTCAATATATTATAAAGAAACAAGGGTATCAGCTTGACATCATTACTTGAAAATTATCTCTACAACAAAATCTTCACTGTATAAATTAACATTCAAGAATAAAAAAGCATTGCAATATGAATAATAAATTCAAGCACGAAGAATGAAATAACAGAGTAGAAAAAATAAGGTCTAACCATCCATATGCCTTTGTTATTGAGTGTCAATTGAACATAAATGTCTTTTACAATAAGCTCCACAAAAAGTTTCTCTGGATCTCCAAATTTTCGATCTCCACCTGGTCTCTCTTCTGTCTATTTAAACTATCTATAAAAACTTCCAGATCCTATTATCTAGAATAGCCTTTAATGACTATAATCGAAAAGTATCCAACTCCTAAAATAATTCACTCAAAATGAGCTTCTACCCCCCAAAATAGTCCACAACTCAACAACTTGATATAACAAATATTGCCAGCATTACATTTGACTCTACAAAATAGGGATTTTGTTTGAATCTGTAAAATAGATTGAAGTCTTAGCATTTCCCTGATCAAAACGAATAATCTTTTTCCATATCTCCTGGAGAACATTTAAACAAAATTGTAACAAATCTTCATGTTACCTTTAGGATAAAATCGCAGCAGTGGCTTTGGTGTTTTTCTGCTTGAGCTTTGTAGTTAGCACAACATTGTGCCTGTAGAGTCTGAAATTAATTTCCCTGAGTTTCTTAAGAAATGCCCTTTTCTCTTTCTTCTTATTTTTAAGACCTTGAATCCTTTATTGCTGGCGAGCATTCCACTATTCTATCTATGCCTTTTCCTTCTTTAATTGTTTTATTGTTTTCTGAAATTCCTTAATCTTTTCCTTATCAGTTCTTATCTCAACCCTGAATCCTGAGCATTCTTCAGAAGGTGCAGTTTCATTCAGATTTAAGGAAACACTAGGTTCCTTGCGTTTAACCTGGTATTTTGAGATTAATTCTGAGCTATGTTCTTCCTCGGAACTTGATGAATCTAAATCTCCAGGTACATCTGGTAAGTAATCTGATTCTTCCAAGTAATCCTATTTTTCTTCAAGGAATTCACTGATGCCTTTAGCCATCTCTTTATCTTTTTCTAATCTAGTTGAAGCTCTCGTTACAGGGCCTGTAGGTGGTGTAAGTATTCCCTTTCCTTTGCTGATAGATTTCTTGGGTAATGGGGTATTTTTTGCTCTTTTCCTGGTACTTGTTTCAACATCCTCAGAATCATCTTCTATGATTATGGTGTTTTTTTCTTTGATTGATGGATTGAACATTGCCTTTGACTTCAACGTATACTTATTAGTAACCCTAGTCAAATTTCTCCGAGGTTTATGTGATACACACACACCTTTATCCTTTTTTCCTTTGATTGCAACGCTCCTTTTGCTGGTCGATGGCATTTCAGACTTGACTATAGTTTGAGCAGTGAGATCATTATCTAACTCTGTCTCCCCTTTAACATCTTCCTCAGGAAGAATTTCAATTTTGGGCTCCCATCTAGGTCTCTTACTTCTGCTCTTCTTAGTTACCTTGATATCAGAAGATTCATCTTTCACAGGGTTTTCGTCAGAAATATCTCAGCTCTGTTTAATGGTCTTCCTCCCTCTGCCCTTTTTTTGCTTATTGGATTGAATGATAGGTTTTAAGGATTGCGTGAACCAGTTCCAAGGTTTCTATAATTCATTCAGGGAAGACATGACTAGGGTTTTAATCAGGACTTGATGGAACAAACTGCCTTTAGCATTAATGGAAATTGACTTCTCTTTCTTGGACATTTTTGTCAAACTTTTAAGTAGAAAATAAGGAAGATTTAAAGGGTAATCACCGTTTAGATGCATCAGTATTCTGATATGGTAGATGTATACCAATGAAAACCTTCCTTCGCAAGTGATGTACCTGTGAATCACCACCAGATTAGTGTGCCATTCAGGTCGAACCCAATTGCGAGGTATTCCCCTTCTCCAATCTGGATTCTGCTTATCTGGAAGGAGGAATTGAATTATAAATTCAGTAACCATGTGCTCCTTCTTCCACCATCTTTCCCCTCCAACCACGAGCCTGCAAGCCTTTTCTATAGTCTGCTCTGTCACTAACATCACCATCTTACCGATTTCGACTTCATGACCATCGAAGTTCAGAGCGAATTCCATGGAAACCTGCTCATCATAACCCTGAAATGTGGTGAGAAACTCAAACCACCCGGCGTCCCTGAATCTTTGGGCCATCTGAGGATAGGCTTCAAGAAGTTTGGCATCTTCTGGTAACTTGTCTGCTCCTCTTTGGTGCCATTAAACCCAATTCTACAACCGTCGTCCTCGGGTTCCAAATTCACCACCTGCACTTGTTAGTGTATCCTGTTGCTTTGAATGGATACCTGCATTTCTCCCTACAAGCTTGAATTAAGCCAACTCGAACATGTAACATATAATGATCATCAAGCAATAGGTGATTTTGAAATGAACCTTGCATGCGTACATAGCAATTATATTCTGAAACCGATGGATTTGGAAATGATTGCCAAGCTTTTGTGGGAGGATACGAATTCTCTATTCATGAATCGTGTCATCATAACTAAATCAGGATGGTAGGCGCAAGTTATGGCATGATTATTTGGTGCTACGGGAATAAGCTTATTCCCATAGCATGTTTTGACAACTTGAAATTTTGAAATTCAAATGGCATAAAAGGAGACACCTCAATTTTAAACAATGTCTTTTCAAAATAAAACTTAAATAAATCATCAAAGACTATAATGCAAACCACGAAATACTAGAATCTAAAAATGGAAAACAACTGAAAACGGAAAATGAGGAATGGGTAAGGAGGGTTTAGGACAAGGGTTTTTCACTAAACCAAGACAAAATTAGAGACTAACACCACATATCACCGAAAATGGCATGACGTGTAATATCCATCCATGATAGTCTTGTTTTCATATTCACTGAGCTTCATGCCTTTATAACTCAAACAAAATCAGGTCTTTTACCCATACCTTTGTGCTACCATAGTTCATTGTCAGAATTCTCCAAGGGTTGACATCAATCTCTAAGGGTTGACATCATTCTACAATATCACTCTCCAAGGGTTGACATCAATGAAAACCAATTATACAAACCAACTATCCAACAAAAACCAAGAAACTGGACATGGAGCATAGAATATAAAAAGCGAAAGAGAAGACAACGCAAGTGATGTGTGCAGAAAGGCAATGAGGCAGAAAGAGCAACGAAATGCAGCAGAACAGTGATAAGTTTGGTAAGCCATTGTTGAATATCATGTCACTCTAATAAGTGTCAATAGCAAAGATTTATATTTCAGGGTGGTTGGGAGGAGATAGGGAGGACTGGTGTCCTCAAGGGTTCAAGTGGGTGCTTGAACACAGGGAGTTGGTGATTCCTTCTAGTTGGTGCTAGAGAAACCAGGGAGTTGGTGCTTCCTTCTAGTTGGTGCTAGTGAAACCATGGAGTTGGTGCTTCCTTCTAGTGGGTGCTAGAGAAAACAGAGAGTTGGTGCTCTCAGCAAGTGGCAACTTGCAAAACTAAGGTTGTAGCCTCATTATGAGTTGGTGCTCATATGTATGATACTGTAAAGATTGTAACCATTACTTATCATATAAAGAAAAAGAGTTTTTTACCCTGCATGGGTTTCCTCGGGAATTATCTGTCTCTATGTTTCTCACATATGTGAATGATGCTGAAAGTGCCATTGTTTATTTCCCTGCATTATTGTGATCATCATTTAGTGTCTCTACAAAGAGTTTAAAAGAACCATGATTGTTTAAGCACAGAACAACTGATTCACCCCCCCCTCTCAGTTGTCTAACAATTGGTATCAGAGCCGACCCCTTTTATCTAAGGGTAGATCCTAGAGCTTAAACATGTCAAGCCATGAAGGAAATTCAGCCAATAAGGCTCCTCTGTTCAATGGAACAAACTTTGCCTTCTGGAAAGTTAGAATGAGAACCTACATCATGGCCTTAGGTGCAGATGTCTAGGATGTGGTAGATATTGGTTATGTAAAGCCAGTTTTGCTAGCTAATAAGGATGAAAAACTAGAATTTAGATTCAACGCTAAGGCCATGAATGCTATCTTGAGTGGGCTTGCAGAAGCAAAATTCGTAAAAGTTATGCACCTAGGAACTGCCAAAGAAATGTGGGACAAACTCATTAACAGTTATGAGGGTAATGAGAAGGTAAAGGATGTAAAGATTCAAACCTACAGAATACAGTTTGAACAACTGAAGATGAAGGAAGATGAAACTGTTGGAAAATACTTTTTGAGAGTAGAAGAAATGGTAAATGCAATGAAAGCACTTGGTGAAACAATTGGGGAACCTTCTTTAGTTCAGAAAATCTTGAGATCTCTCCCAGATAGGTTCAACCCGAAGGTCTCTGCTATAGAAGAACTTAATGATCTAAAAACCTTGCAGTTTGATCAATTTCTAGGAACATTGAATGCATATGAAATGAGAATAGTTAAAGATAAACCCACTTCCAGAGAAGCATCATTGAAAGCAGGCAAGAATGAGGATTCTGAGCCCGATGAAATTGAAGCAAAATTTGTGAAGAGACTGAAGAAGGGATCAGGCAAATACAAAGGTAAATTTCCTTTAAAATTCTTTAACTGTGGAAGGATAGATCATTTTGCAAATAAATGTCCACACAAGAAACATGATCAGAACTATGAAGGTGAAGAGAAGCATAAATCCATGAGATTTGATAAAAAGAAAAGTTTATGTGTAAACAATGATGACTCCTCAGAAGACACCGATAGTGATTCTTCCTATCAAGATAAGGTAAATGACTTCATGCTTATGGACAAAGAGAATTATGATAATAAAAGCACAAGCAATAATGAGGATGATGAAGAAGTTGTGGTTGACATGGAAGGAGAACTGATCAGTGCATTGGAAGAGATTGACAGACTAAGAATCAAGAACAGAAAGCAAAGACAATTGTTGA
>ML777541.1:553222-576296 GCA_009831015.1 Picea engelmannii
CAATGACTTATGGTCTGTGGTATCCCAGAAATCAAAGTCTTCAGTTGACTGCTTATTCAGATGCAGATTGGGCAAATTGTGTTGATGAGAGAAAAATCACCAGTGGAGGAGCATTCTTCTTGGGTAACTCATTAGTAGCCTGGATCAGTAAAAATCAAGGTTCCATTTCTTTATCAACCACAGAGGCAGAGTACATTGCTGATGCTACCTGTTTCACACAGGTATTATGGATGATTCAGACACTTGCAGACTTAGAGGTAAAATATACTACACCGATCCCAATTCATTGTGATAACACAAGTGCCATCAGCGTGTCTAAAAATCCTGTCCTCCACTCCAAGACAAAACATATTCCCATAAAATATCATTTTCTGAGAGAGCAGGTCACCAATCAGGTTGTTCAGGTCCATTACATTCCCACTTCAGAACAAATTGCAGACATCTTTACTAAGCCCCTAGCCAAGACATCGTTTGAATATCTTAGACAGAAGTTGGGTGTCATTTTGATTCACACCTAAACAAGTCCATCTTGTTAGGGGGATTTTTGCATTGTTTGATTATCTAATGCCTCCTAAAATTATTGCAATAGCTCAGGGGGAGCATGTCTCTTCTTTGACATTGATGCCAAAGGGGGGGAAAAGAATTCGGGTGCCTTAGTTGCCATCAATGCCAAAGGGGGAGATTGTTGGCAAATGTTTAACATGCAGCAAATGCTTGTCATTGATGGCAACAGTGAAGATGACATGAGAACAACAAGTTTGTAATCGACATGCAAACAAAAGATAAGTTCAGAAAGGTGAATGATTGAAAGCAGTGAATGGTCGAAGGCATCGAATGATCGAAGTCAGCGAATGAGCGTAAGTTTGAGAAGAATCTCTTGAGAAGAAGAATATCTAATCATTGAAGAGGGAGATAGATCTCAGCCGTTAGGTCCGTGCGCAGTGTCCAACCACCATTGGATCGGGGAGAACCTGCACGGTCTTTAAAGTGGAAGGAGAAGAGGGCGTAATCGCAATATAGAAAATCACGATGAAATCTGAGTCGTCAGATCAATCTTTAATCTGGACCATTAATTCCAGTCAACATCGGAGTTTCGGGGATCGCGTTTTGGAGATGTCAAATAAAGAATACAACAGGAACCCCGAAATCGCGATATACGAATTCACGATTTAATCACAGCCATTAAGTTAAGAAGTAATCTGGACCGTTGATTTTCTTCATGGAGTATCGGGAATCGGGACTTTGAAGTGACAAGAACACTTGACATTAAGGATGTCAAAATCGCGATATGCGATATCGCGATTTAATCGCAGCCGCTGAATAGAAATCAGATCTAGACCATTTCTTTAACTCCTTATCGGAGTTTCATGAATCGAGACTTTGAAGTGACAAAAACACTTGACAACAAGAATGCCAAAATCGCGATATGCGATATGGCAATTCAATCGCAACCGTTGAGTCAATATCATATCTGGATCGTTGATCCAAAACCTTATCGGAGTTTCGCGAATCACAAATTCAAAAGGAAAAGAAACAAATGCAACAAGAATCCTCATTTCACGATATGCAATATCGCGATTCAATCGCAGTCATTGAATCGAGAATGAATCTGGACCGTTGGTTCAACCCCGTGTCGGAGTTTCACTAATCATAATATGGAGAGACAAAAGAAACAAAGAAACTTGAATTACGAATTTGCGATATGCGAAATCGTGAAAGCGCCTTATGCATAAGGTTGTGGTCACAGCCCTTGGTCATGGGAAGAGAAGGAGTCAGTCTAGATAAGATCC
Source organism: Picea engelmannii (assembly GCA_009831015.1). NCBI lineage: Eukaryota > Viridiplantae > Streptophyta > Pinopsida > Pinales > Pinaceae > Picea > Picea engelmannii. The sequence continues at coordinate 555,013 of ML777541.1, forward strand.
ATATCAGAGTTTCGAGGATCGCGACTTCTAGAGGCAAGAACACAAATGCTGAAATGCCGAAACCCGATTTAAAGGCAAAATTAATAAAGCTCATCCAACGACGTAGATTAACCTGAAGGAGATCTGAGGGCTACTATTGCACGACACACTGAAATTGCCAGAAACCATTGATGGTGTCTGCTAGAGAATCCGAAGAGACACCTGTGTGATCGCTAGAGAAGATGAAGAGTCTCCAAGCTTCGTCCAAGTGAAGGAAGACTATTCTCAGAAGGGATTGACAGATGGATGAGCGTGGAAGCCTGTAACTAAAACAGAGAAGGTGAGCTCAACTGTCACAAAGAAGATGAAGAGTCTCAACTGCCAGAGAAGATGAAGAGTCATGATGATAATCAGACAGAACACTCAAGAGGTGGACGATAACGACGTGGATTCAGCATGCAGAGGCATTGCGAACATTGCATGCACAAAATGCACAAGAGCTATATATACACGGTATAGAGAGAGAGAAGGGTTGGTATTGTTGTTGCTATTGCTATTGTTGTTGCTATTGCTATTGCTGTTGTTGTTGATATTGTTGTTGCTGTTGATGTTGATGTTGCTGTTGGAGGTTGTTTTGGTGATTGTTGGTGAAGGTGATCCATGTGTGAAGAAGGAGGAGAGTGCAGCAGCTGAATAGCATAGAAGAGGAACTGTGCAGTGAATGGACATGAAGCATAGAACATAAAAAGCGGAAGAGTAGACAGTGCAAGTGATGTGTGCAGAAAGGCAATGAGGCAGACTGAGCAACGAAATGCAGCAGAACAGTGATAAGTTTGGTAAGCCATTGTTGAATATCATGTCACTGTAATAAGTGTTAATAGCAAAGATTTATATTTCAGGGTGGTTGGGAGGGGCTAGGGAGGACTGGTGTCCTCATTTGTTCAAGTGGGTGCTTGAACACAGGGAGTTGGTGCTTCCTTCTAGTTGGTGCTAGAGAAACCAGGGAGTTGGTGCTTCCTTCTAGTTGGTGCTAGTGAAACGAGGGAGTTCGTGCTTCCTTCTAGTGGGTGCTAGAGAAAACAGAGAGTTGGTGCTCTCAGCAAGTTGCAGCTTGCAAAACTGAGGTTGTAGCCTCATTATGAGTTGGTGCTCATATGTATGATGCTGTAAAGATTGTAACCATTACTTCTCATATAAAGAAAAAGAGGTTTTTACCCTGCATGGGTTTCCTCGGGAATTATCTGTCTCTATGTTTCTCACATATGTGAATGATGTTGAAAGTGCCATTGCTTATTTCCCTCCATTATTGTGATCATCATTTAGTGTCTCTACAAAGAGTTTAAAAGAACCATGATTGTTTAAGCACAGAAACAACTGATTCACCCCCCCCTCAGTTGTCTAACATTATGTTGTATAACTATCACCCCTACATATACGTGATTGTGATCACTCTCACTGATCTACCCAAGATTCGTGAAAAATTATGGATATACCTCTAATGGTTTCCTCTAATTTGAAGTACACACTCTAGTTATGTTAAAAGAGGAGAGGGAAAACATACCATTTGCTGATGGTTTTCCTATCACTTCTCGCGGTGATGCAACTCTGATATCGGCTTGCTTGCTCCAAAAATCTATCGCTTGCACACAAGACAACAACCAAACTCTTCTTGGAAAAACTTTAAGCATACAGAGGAAAATTATGTATAAAATATAATATACCTTGCTCAAACAAATATAGATCTTCTAGTATAATCTATGAAACAGACGTAGATCACACCAAATTGGAGGGGAAAACCATAGATCTATATTGATCGAGGGAAAAGTACATTAAATGATACTTTAATACTTGTTGAAGCACTCCCCCATCTCCAAGATCCTTGATACTTCCTTCCTTCCTTAGCCTTCTTCCATAAGGAGATTTGAGCTCTGAAGGTTATAGAAATATATACTAGGTTATTTTAGTAGCATAATCTTGTCTTCAATATTTTAGCGCAGGGAAATGTTATAGAAATATATCCTAGGCTATTTTAGTGCACGGAAATGTGGATGACATCTCTGGCTTCCCAACAGTAGTGTTCATCTGCAAAACAATTACACACGAAATATGTTTGGCAGAGTTTTTCCTCGGAGAGTTTAGTAAAACGGGATGAAATAGAAATATTTTACCCAATAAAGTAGGAGGAACATCGTAGTTATAGGCAAATAGAATAGGGTGGAGTTTATACATTTTTTTATTTTCTGTTGACTTTTTATTTTGTGGCAATCATTACTGGAAAGAAAAAAGTAGCATCTTTGAGGTACAATTATTAGAAAAAAAAGTCACAAAAAATAGGTGTATATAGTAAGTCATGAATTGATGGTTTTAAGAATTTTGGGTATCACAAAATTACTTACAGGATTTGTATTAATGATCTGATAGTGATTAAACCTACATGTACTAATGTTCACAAACACTCCCACAAAAATGCATGATCAAAATTTGTAAACATGTAATTATAAAAAAAAATATAATTTAAACGTTCTACTTTTTAGCCGTTTTTCGAGAACTTTTTCCCTTCCAAATTTACATAGCCAAAAGGTAAAAAATTTACTAACTAAATCTGACCCGCATCTCAATGTGATCACGCAATTTTTTTTGTTAGAACCTTTCCAGCCACTCACTTTGAATTTTTGGGCATTTATCACGGAGAATTTGGGCGATTTGTTTGGCCATTTCGAGGGAACACAGTTGTCGGTGTCATATTTTTCTTCCGTACTAATTACTGTGGTGTCTAAATTTGTTAAATGTTTTACAATGCATTATAATCGGGGGTTCATCTTTCAATTTCTGTTGAATATAGAATTTTGAAAACAACATTTTTAATTTAATTTTTTTTTATTGATTTTAAAAAATCCAAAATATTTTATTTTAAGATACATATTTTTTTAATTTGAACACAAAAATTTGATAAATTTTCAAGTATTGCTCTTCCACAAAAGTTTAATTACTAAAACAGATAAATCTTCCAAATAAATTTAGTCACTAAAACAGATAAATTTTTAAGTGCCTTGAACATCATCTATTTTTTTAAACTTTATATGCCATAGATATTATAAAACCCTAAAACTCTTTTGAAAATAGACTAAAACCCTTTTGATTTATCATGGCCACATACTATCGTGAGATGGATACTTGCATCATTTTGGACAATCTTATTTATTGTTTTTTAATGAAATTCCTAAAGTTTTTCCTCTTCTAATTAGTCCTTGGTTGACTTCATATTAGTTTGTCCTTTGACCATAAATATTTGCATATTATCTATTGTTGGAACCATGAAAACATCGACTTTTATATAATAAAAAGTACTATATTTGTCATGTTCTGACTAGACAATGGAATGGAGGTCATATTGTCGGCTTTGCTATTCTCAATGTTATATATGTTGACATATCCAAAGTATTTGATCGTATATGGTCTTTTTGAATCATATATTTTCTTATGCATTGGTTTAAGGTGGATCAATGCTAGCATTAGTTCAAATATTTGGTTTAACATTTTCTGCTAGGTAAATTTATGGCAATGTTTGATATGCTGACATATCCAAAGTTTGGTCTTCGAATACATTCTCTACTGTTCGAACTATTGTTACATAAATTATAATAAATTTTTGGGATATGTTAGAGACCTGCCACATTGCATTTTTTTCTTAAATGTTTACAGAGCATTTGTGACGGACTTAAATGTTTACCTAACAGGCTTGGTAGCATTGAATGTTTACCTAGCAAACTTTTTACAATACATTTTCTTCTGTTTTATTTATTTATATGCTTCAGCACCATTACTGGTTCATTGGTTCATGGTTGTTTTTTGCATCTCCACTGATTTGTTAATTGTCTGTTGTTGTTGTTCTTGTTTGGTTGTTCGTGTTGTTGCAGTTTGCATGTTTGGGGTTCTGCAACCGCAATTGGAACTGCGTCATTCCTAGTGGATTGGTTGTTGCTTGCTTGTTTGTTCGTTGTATGTTGTTTATTGTTGTTTGATTCGACTTTGCAGGGTTCAAATCCTGTAGCTACAGTTCGGCCTATTGGTGCTTCTTAATTGGGTTGTTATTCGCTGCGTGTTCTTGCTTGCCTAGGGTTTGCAATGTTGGGATGTTGCATCTGTAGTTGGATCTATTGTTACATTCTTTTGAAGTGAACTCTGCATAAAATACTATTAAGATGAAATAGCATACAAAAAAAATTGCAGTCGATGTAAATTGCATCTCTTACACATTGAAGCAGAGTTTGTAGGCCTCAAACTATATTTCATAGCTGGCGATGTTTTTTCCATGGTTTATGTCTTACTATGGTTTCATAGTTATTAGAGTAAGCTTTGTTGTGGGAGCGATATAGTTGTTCTCTCCCTTTTTTTTCCCTCTTCTAAACAATGTTTCTGGTTCTATAGTTTCTCATGTTTTTGTCGTCATTTCGACTGATCGTCGTTCGGTTGCAAACTTAACCAGTTTTATGGATGCAGATTCGTGGGTAGGTACTATTGAACTATGGCACCTCAGGTTCGATGTATACATATTGCACCCATAACTTTTGTGCTCTACAATTCAACCCCGCACTCCTCGAAGTTGCACCCGTTCCTTTGTTTGCGATGACTTTGTCTATCCTACCTACCTTTCCATACTTAGTTGAGTTTTCAAAGTTTGGAGGGTTGACGCATTTCCTAGTTCAAAAAATTTAAAACCATTTGTTGCTCTCATCCATCCCTGCTACCTTCTGCCCTTCCCAATAGACATTAATTATTCTTTGAAAAGTCATAACCGACCAGACAGGTTTGGAAGGATTGTCTTTAATAAGAGGAAAGGTCGAGGACGTATCCCATTAAAATGAATAGACAAGCGAATATTATGGGATTTGGTAATTTTTTTTGCCTACATTTTGAATTTGCAAAAAATAAAAAAAATAAAAATTGGCTCTTTTGGTTTTCTTAAAGGCTTCGGCATAGTGCATGAATGTGTCACCCATAGAGGCCTTGACATCATGTCCCTCTTTAATATTGTGCATATCTTAGATGTCAGATTTGAGAATTTGACTAGATATGGGAATGTTAATACGTGCTATTAGTTAGTATTCAACATACATATTCAAAAATATTGGCATTAATAAGAGAAAATATCGAGAACATATGTCATTAAAACGAATTAACACAAAATCTACGGAAGATCATCCAACGTTGACTTTAAATACGTGTTTCCATTTCTCTCTGTCATCAAAGAGTTGTGCTTTAGCATGCCTCCGTTCTAATGGTCCTGGTCATGGACATGTAAGACAACTTAGATATGTGATTAAGGCCCAAATGAAAGAAGAGAAACTGGTTTTATGTGACATGAGATTTGAATTAAAAAAAACTCTGTTATCCAACAGAAGCTTAGAGAGGAGGTAAAAAAAAGAACAAGTATCTTATGGTTGGTGTTCTCCCTGTATTCGATGCTTTGGTTGGTTGAAAAGGCTGCCTGGAGATTTGTTTGTTGAACTTTTTTCCTTTCTTGCTGGGAGTTGTAAAGGATTTTCAGGTCACGTGAAAAATAATTCTTCGTTTAAGTATACAGTTTCTTCCAACAACACAAATTTGGCAAGTGTATCGATTTCTGCAGATCACACAAGAATTTATCTTCCTCGGGGGCATAGCACTTACCGTGGCTTTCAAAATGGTCTGTGATGTTCGTAAACGATGCAAAATATTACTCCATTTTTGAATGTAACTAGAGGTGGGTAACAAAAACTGTATGGGTGGATAAAATGACATATTATCAGTAAAAAAAATTCTATTTCAAAGTTTGTTGAGCTACTTCTGGGTGTGGTAATCGACTTGATAGAAATACATGTTCTTTGTCAAGGTTTTTTCGGTTTGCTCTAGATGTAGTTGCAGAATCCACATATTTGGCATCACCTCTGAACATTCCAGACCTTTCTATGGGTCGCCATATTTTCCACCACTATGATGAAAGATATATCCTGATGTGATCTGCAACATTTGATACACTTGCTAGATCTGTGTTGATGCGTTCTGGAGAATTTAATACACTTGCAAGACCTGTGATTCCTGAAGAAGCCATGTACTTCAACAAAATAACATTTTGCAGTTGGCTTGCACGTTCCTTCCAATTTACTGTAATAAAACAAAGAAGGTCAACATACAAATCTTCAGGCAGTCTTTTTAACCAAATAGATGATCGAATACAGGGACAATAGTAGTCAGAACATACTTGAATTTTTTTCCCTTCCCATGGCTAATGTCACATAAAACGACTCCCTTGACTTTGAATTTGTCCTGGATCACATTTCTAAGTTGTCTCAGATGTCAATGCTCAGGAACATTGCAAGGAAATCACCTTAAACCCCAAGTTTTCAACGATAGAGGGAAATTAATACTTGACAAACAATGGAATGTTGAATAAACAACCATTGCAAGAAGGCCATATCTAGAAGAGACAAGTTATTCAAAAAACTGGGATAGATCTAGTTGGCAACACTAATTAAGTCCAAGAACGGAAATTGATATTCAACTCGTTTTTTTACGAATATTTTCAATGTACATATTTTTTCTAGTCGGTGACAGGCCAAATCCCAATCATTGTGGAAAATAATCTCAACTGTATTTTGTAACCCATATTATTTGAATATAGAATAATTGCGTTTTTTTTTTTTTTAAGTGTTTTCCAATCTTTGGTATTTCTTTTCATTTTATTTTGTACCTTTTCTCCTCGTGTGTCGTTAAACATGGAAGACAAGCTTTTTTTTCTGCTCATCACTACTTCAATTTAGATAAAAGGCTACTATGTTTGTTGCTTACATTTTACATTGAAGAATAATTTTTCATAGGCCATACTGATGTGGCGTGGGCCCTATACTTAAAGAAAGACATTGGAGGACCCACCCTGCTTTCATTCTTTGGGTCTCGTAAATAGAATGAATTAATGACTTACAACAAGGCAGCTCAAGTGTTGACGCAATGTTCTTGTTCAATATCTTGCATATGTTGTAGCTTCTTCTGTTGGAATAAATATAAAAACTTGCTCTTGGGCAAAACTTAGCCAATTATCTGCCACCAGGTCCCAGGTTTGCGACATTCAACAACTATGATCCATGTTTCATCATATACATCTTGCAACCAAAGAGCTTCCATGATATGCAATTTATGCTTTAACTAGTGATAACTCACTAGGGGTTTGAAAAGCTTCACATTAATAAAGGAACGGTTGAGGCTGTCTTAATTACTTAAATCACACCAAATTTTCATTACATTTAATTTAATTTAGATATTAATGTTTATGGAGAGTCGATGTTTTCTCATGTCATTTCAAGGAATACAAGAGGAATAGATGATAATGAGTTTATCTCATTGAAACCACAATGCAAATTCATGTTTCTTGTTGCGTTATATACATCTTGGAGTCAAAAATTTTGTGGTTTCAATGAAATTTGTGAACCGAAGAGCATCTTGCGAATTGGGAGATCATTTTCATTTGAAATAGAAACAATCCATTGATATATATTAGTATGGATACTATTAAAATAAATATTAAACTTTCTCCAATAATACATATTAGTATGAATACTATTAAAATAGATATCAAATATTTGTCTTGGACAATACTTAGCCAATTATATGGCCACCAAGCCCTGGGTTGGCAGTATTTAGAACCTATGTCCCCTGTTACATCATATACATCTTGTAGCCAAAGAACTTTAGTGATCTGCATTTTATTCTTTTACTAGTAAGAACCCACTAGGGGTTCGAAAACATTGCCATTAATAAACGAAAAAAAAAAGGTTTTTCGACTGTCAAATACTTATCCCTTTTCCCCTTTTTGTTTTCCCGTCCATTATCGCTTTCTAGTTTTATACTTAGTCTTTTTTCTATGATCAGAGGTTGCAGGGTTCGCGGGCTGACATATCTTTATCTTCATCTATATCTTCACATGATGAATCAATTGTATGGCCGCGGTTGCTAGGCTGGCACACACGCACTCACCTTTTCTTCTTCCGGCCTGTTATCGCTTTTTGGATATATACTTAGTCTCATTTCTATGCTATTCAGTTCCAAGGTTGGTGGGATGACATGTATTCATATCCATCTATATCCTCACACGAAGAATCCGAATAACCGTTGTTCCTTTCCATACTTCCCCAATTTTATGGTCTTCGTTTCTGGATTGGCGCTTACGAACTCAATTGTTTATTGTTCCGTTATATACATCTTGAAATCAAAACATTTGTGATCTACAATTCCACCACGGGTTCCTCATATACATTAACTTCGTTCAAAGTATCTTTCATTTCCTTCCATCCCCACCAACTTCACATCCTTCCTGATATACATTAACTATGCTCTTACTAGTGACAATTGGAACACTGGTATGAAAGAATTGGCGCCCACTGCTCCACTATATACAAATTGACAACCAAACTTCGACATCATCCCCTCTTCTGTGTTATACATTATGCATTGAAATGTTTCGAATTATACAATTTGGTCGTCGGGGCCTTGCATCCTCTAGAGAAACCTTGTGACCATAGTTTGGATCCTCGCGTTGGAGGGTTGACTAAAACTCCAAGTCCTAGTGATTGTTTCCTATTCTTCCCATCCCTGTACTTCTTTCCAGATATGCAACACCAAAGGTTTAATACTAGAACGACATAATGCAAGAAGTGTAAAAAAATTGTCATTAATAATAAAAAGTCAGGACAACCAACCATCCCTATAGAACTTGTCTAGAAACATGCAAAGAAGATCTTGCTTAGCGAAAGAAAGTCCTGGACAGCGTTTTTGTGTTCCATACTTGCACACTTTTTCCATTGAGGGTTACTGGATTGACGGCCTCAAAATTGTGTTTTGAATTTTCAGCGAGTTGTAAAGAGTGCTTGATGTTCCACAATATATAATTTGTCTACAGGAATGTATAAAAATTCTTAATTCTCTCCCCCCCCCTTCTATTATCCCTTTTTGTTTATATATTTAGTTGTAGCTATATGATCATGGCCTCATGGATTCACAAATTGACAACTCTTTATCTATATATTCACACCATCAGCCCGACTAACCGCGGTCTCTTTCGATACTAAGCCAATTATGTAATCACCGGGTCCCCAATTTGCGATATCCAACACCTATGTCCCATGTTCCCTCATATACATCTTGCACCCAAATAACTTTCACAATCTACAATTTATGCCTTTACTGGTGAGAACTCAGCAGGGGTTCAAAAGGATTTGCATTAATAAGCAAACAATAGATGTTATTCTCTGAGATACTTAGTGCTTTTTCCGTTGTCTTCTTCTCGTGTATTATCACTTTCTAGTTATATACTTAGTCGCCTTTCTATGATCACGGGTTCCAATATTGTCTTGTTGACATATCTTCATCTCCATCTATATCCTCACATGAGTAATTCGACCGACAGTTGTTCCTTTTCATACTTAGTCAATTTTATGCCCGCGGTTGTTGGGTTGGCGCTTTCGAACTCTGCTGCTTCTTGTTATGTGATATACATTTTCCACTCAAAATTTCTATGATCTACAACTCCATTGTGGATTCCATCCTTTTGCCATTTTTTTCTTCCTATGCTTTATGGGACTATAAAGTATGGACATGAGACTTTATAGAGCATGTACAGAGTCTGCATTCCATACACAGCCACTTTTTGGATCGTGGGTTCTCGGGCGGGTGGGCTCAAAATTGTCCTCCATTGTTTCGTGCCCTGCAAATAGCACCCAAAATTCCACGATATACAAATTGAATGCGGAGTTCCCAGAATTTCGCATTCCATACGAATCCGACCGACCGTTGTTACTTTACATACTTAGTGAATTTTATGCCTGCAGTTGCTGGGTTAGCACTTTCAAACTCTGGTGCTTCTTGTTCTATGATATACATTTTCCACTAAAAATTTTTGTGATCTACAATTCCATCGTGGACTCCTCCATCCTTTTTCCATTTTTTTCTTCTCGTGTATTATGGGACTATAGAGTATGGACATGAGATTTTATAGAGCATGTACGGACTCCACATTCCATATGTAGCCACTTTTTGGATCACTGGTTCGCAGGCGGGTGGGCTCAAAATTGGCCCTCCATTGTTTCGTGCCCTACAAATAGCACCTAGAATTCCGCAATATACAAAATGACAAGCAGACCTGCAGGCTGGATGGCTCAACATTGCACTTATTTTCAATACTAAATTAGCTCTTTCTAGTGACAACTGGACACACTGGTACGAAACAGTTGGCATCGCACCCTCCAAAATATAGAAATTGACTACTAGCTTCTGACATCGTCCACTCTTCTGTCACAGATTATGCATTCAAATGTTCCATTTGATAAAATTTGAACATTGGGGCCTCGCATATTCTAGAGAGACTTTGTTAGCCTATTTTGGATCCTCCTATTGCCGGGTTCATGAAATGTCCAATTCTTGGATACTGTTTTGGGTTGGCCCTTTTGAATTCTACTAGTTCTTCTTCCATAATATACATCTTGCACTCAAAATTTTCATTCTCTACAATTCCACTGCACACTCAACCCTTTTTCCCTTTTCTTCTTCCCGTGTGTTATCGCCTTCTGGTTATATACTTAGTCTCCTTTGTATGATCGCGAGTACCAGCATTGTCGAGCTGACATATCTTCATATCCATCTATATCCTCACATGACAAAGCCGATCGACCGTTGTTCCTTTCTATACCTAGCCAATTTTATGGTTGTGCTTGTCGGGTTGGCACTTTCGAACTCTACTGCTTCTTGTTCTATGATATACATATTGAAATCAAAACTTCGATCATCTACAATTCCACCATGGATTACTCGAACTCGCAAGATTCATTCTACCACAATTTAGAAATGTTTCAAAGTATTTGTCATTGCCTACCATCCCAGCTAACATCCTATCATTCCTAATATACATTGGTTGTGCTCTTACTAGTGAGAAATGAACACAATGGTATGAAACAGTTGGCATCCGACCCTCCCCAATATACAAATTGACTACCGGGTTCACATCTTGTACTCAAAATTTATGTGATCTACAATTCCACCACGGACTCCTTAGTCCTTTTTCCATTTTCTTCTTCCCGTGTATTATGGATTTTTGGTTTTATACTTAGTTTCCTTTCTATGATCTCAGGTTCCAGCGTTGGCAGGCTGGCATATCTTTATTTCCATCTATATAATCACATGATGAATCCGACCGACCGCTGTTTCTTTCCATACTTAGCCAATTATATGGCCGCGATTGTCAGGTTGGCGGTTTCGAACTCTACTGCTTATTGTTCCATGATGGACATCTTGCACTCAAAAATTCTGTGATATACAATTCCATCGTGACTCCTCGAACTTGCAAGATTCATTCTACCACAGTTCAAAAATGTTTCAAAGTATCTGTTGCTACCTTCCATCCCCACTAACTTCTTGTCCTTCCTAATATACATTGGTTATGCTCTTACTAGTGACTCTTACTAGTAAGAACTACACACAATGATACAAAACAGTTCGCATATGCCCCTCCACAATATAGAAATTGACTACTGGGTTCTAACATCGTCACCTCTTCCTTGTTACAGATTATGCATTGAAATGTTTTGAACGATACAATTTGACCGTAGGGACCTCACGTCTTTTAGGGAGACCTTGTTAGCCTATTTTAGATCCTCGTTTTGATGGGTTCACTAAATCTCCAATTCTTATTCACAGTTTCGGGTTGGCGCATTCGAACTCTGCTTCTTTTTGTTCCGTGATATACATATTGCACTCAAAATTTCAATGATTTACAATTCCACCGCAGACTCCTTAAGTCCTTTTCCCCTTTTCTTCTTCCCATGTATTATCGCTTTGTGGTTATATACTTAGTCACTTTTTATGATGGCAGGTTCAAACATTGGTGGGCTGAGATATCTTCATATCCATCTATATCCTCACATGACTAATCCAGCCAACCATTGTTCCTTTCCATACTTAGCCAATTTTATGGCCGCGCTTGCCGGATTGGTGCTTTTGAACTTTGTTGATTCTTGTTCCGTGATATACATATTTCACTCAAAATTTTCATGATTTACAATTCCACCGTGGACTCCTTAGTTATTTTTCCCTTTTCTTCTTCCCATGTATTATCACTTTGTGGTTATATACTTAGTCTCTTTTCTATGATCGCGGGTTCCAGCGTTGGCGGGCTGACATATCTTCATCTCCATCTATATCCTTACATGACGACTCTAACCGACCGTTGTTCCTTTCCATACTTTTCCAATTTTATGGCCGTGGTTTCCGCATTATGCTTTCCAACTCTGTTGCTTCTTGTTTTGTTCTATACATCGTGCACTCAAAACTTTCGACATCTACAATTCCACCGCGGACTTCTCGAACTCGCAAGATTCACTCTACCACGGCTCACAAATTTTTCAAAGTATCTGTCACTACCTTCCATCCCCACTAAGTTCCCATCCTTCCTGATATACATTAGTTATGCTTTTACTAGTGATATACAAATTTCCCTCTGGATTGTCCTACCATACCCTCTTCGGTGTTACGCGTATTGCACTCTAAAACTTTCGAGACATACAATTTGACGTTCGCGCCCTCACCTCTAATGGTTCTACCTTGTAACCCTATTTTGAAGCTGATTTTTCCTGTACCCGTGACCTATGTACTTTATTAGTATGCAATTATAAACCTTTCATGGTAACAACTGACCATGTAGGAACCATCAACATTGTCATTAATGAGTGAAATATTCAAGGAGATCTCCCATTATTACGCATTAAACCAAGATATGCGGAGAGTTATTTTGTCCCTTCCGATTGTTCATATCGAACACGTGTCATCATGTTGGCGCACTCAAGAAATATATAATTCTTAATCACTCATTGTTGTATCCACCATGTTTGCATTTCTATGTATGCAATTACTAGTGTTTAATGATAACAACACATCATGCAAGAACCGTCCAAATTGTCATTAATGAATGAAAGTCTCGAGGAGATCTCCCATTCACACACATTGGACCAAGATTTGCACAGGGTTATATTGTCCCTTCCAACTTTTCATTTCATTCATTGTCTAGAGCAAACAAATGTTCTTGTAGACTTATGGTAGTAGGTCAACAATAGTTTTGTGGAGATACAGTAAATATCTTTAGACATCAGGACCAAAACTTCCAGTGGTCCAGGGCATACTTTTACCATTCATCCCATTTCACCCAGAACGAAGTGATTTGGACATATGGAATAGCTTGTGCAGGTTGCGTCCCTAAGTTTTTTTACTGTAAGGAGGTGGTCTCTTGGTGCGACAAAAAATATATTCAAAGCCAAATAATTATTCCACTATGCAACCATTCTCTTGTTTCTTTGTTTCCTCAGGTCTTCCACAAGATGTTAAAATTGTTGGAGCCAACATTAACGTTCAGAGGACAAGACTACAAGAAGTTCCTAGAAAGACATGATAATGGGTTTGACATCTTGGCTGAGTTCCTTGAAGACCTGACAATAGTTCCTGAAGATATCACAAATTTGCAGGTAAGTTCCTTTAGAAATCCATTCCGAGAAATTGCTTGGTTGTTTACAAGAATAACGGGACAGGCATCCACGACAAGCATTTCCTATATAATTATTTATATTTTGTACTTCCCAGTCAAGGAACAATTCATTTTCGATTGGGGGAAGCTAATTTCCGTTGAGATTTGTTCCTAGTTGTCATGATTCAAAGAATCGAATAAATTTTATATGTCATCCTACTTGATTTTCACAATAGTGCATTGTTGTCCATTTCCAAAACTTTATCTTTCCAATAAAATAAACTATGGATTTGACCCAATAACATTCTGGTACTAGGCCCTATGGAGGCACAAGGCCTCCCATTGTTTTTATGAAGTTTTAATGGATTTGTCTCAGTTTTCAAATATTTTTTTTTAGGGAAGGATGATCCCCAGATGTCTGGCCAGGCAACCAAGTTTTTGAAAAGGAAGAGCACACTTGAAAAAAAGGAAAATCACAGTGTACTCATGGTCTCTGGCTCTAAGGAAACTCATGATTTCCTTCCATGCCACATCAAAGACAAGATGTTTGTTGCAGAAATAACAAGGAAATACAAACATTGGTTGCATTTTTTCCATGACAAGAAAAAAAATAGTTCATTCCTCTACCCTAGAAAGTCAAAGACTTCGTGTGCAGAAACGACAACAAGATTGACAAATTTTCCTGCCATTTCAAGAAATTGAACCTAATGTATGTTGAAAGGCTAAAAGGGTTCGACCCTAATGGGATTTTTTGAGAACATTTACTGGCAGTTGGATTTAACAACTATTTTATCCATAGAGACCTAACCGAAGACAGGGACAATGACGACAACAATGTTGCTTCTAGAAATTGTGATGCAGATACATTGCAAAGTGAAATTGAATTGTATAGACAATAGTGAAAAGTATCCAGTGAGAAGAGTGCCTAGTCCCCCACCAGCACTCTCAAGAGCACGACATCATGAATCATTTCTTCAACATCCCACCCTAGTAAGAAAGAAACCCACAAATCTTCGAACATAGGAGGAGATAAGAACCCTCCTCGCATAAAAATTGATAGTTCTCACAAAATTCCACTGACGAAGAAGAGAAAAAACAATGAAGGGCAGGTGGATGGACCCAAAATTGAAAGTGAACAGGTGAAAAATGAAATTGAAACTGAGAACATGGACAAAATTGGGTCATCCGCAATGGAAATAGCTGAGACCAAAATTTTGACGAAGATAAATCCTTCGTATTCCAGAGCGTTGTTTTTGATAGCCAATCTAAAAGTATGGTCATTGAAAAGAGAGATGTAACAAACAGTAAACGCAAATCTCTCACAAAGATTAACTTTAGGAAAATGCGTCCATCCCAAATCTCCCTATTTCACCAAGTAACCGGTGATGCTCTTCATGATTCCATTGGACAAACTGAAGCAGAAAATTCTAGAGTGAAAGAACGTCTCAACAAATTTGAGCAGGCTTTCATTGCAACCCCAAAATTTTCCAGTCCTTTATAAAAAAACGTGCCTGCTACCACTACAACCACGATGAAAGTATCCTCTACCCTCCTTGCATGCTCTATATCCCTTGTAGATAATAACATCAACAAAAGAATGCAGCTAGTTATTGAAGCCTGGGAAACATCACAAAATTTAGTTTCCTTCGGAAAGAAGGAAAATGATTTGCTCGAACATTTGGAGATGAATTTAAAAAATAATCAGCGTTTTTGTGAAGAGGTGCTGCCCATTTTTCCAACCATTCCGTCAACACATTAGAACTTAAAAGAATACAAGAGAAACTCCCCTCCCCAAAGAGGACCAAAAAAGTAAAAACATGCTGGCAAAAGAAAGTTAAGAACATGGAGCTCATTGTCGAATCATGTAAACAAGCCATATCAAAAAAGGAAGATTTATTCACAATACTAATCCAAATAGACTTAGTCTTTTGAAAAGTTTTACGAAATAGTTGAACATTGTATAGATGAGCTCGAGCACTGGGCACTGAGCTATGTGGCACACAATGAAGAAATTGAACAAAGTTTTCATAGTATTTCAATGGATCTAAGGAAACTAGAAAACGACCTTTACGACATAGAAATCTGGGATGAATCAACATGGCCCCCATGAGAAGCTACATCAAAGAATGGTTCCAACAGAGAATGGATAACCTCGTCTAGGAAGGGAAACAATCGGTCGACACGACTCCACTGACCATCGACGATAGCAGTAAAAACGCATCAGATTCATAGTAAGTATATATTGGCATCTTGTTTTCTTTATCAATCCATTTTAATTCTATACTGTCATCTTGTTTTCTTTATCAATCTAGTTATTACCTCTTTAAATAGAAAATTGTAACCAAAGACTCATAATTTCCAATATCTTCTTTGCAGGTCTTCCTCTCTACCATCACGCACTTCTTCTTTTGACATTCCTAATTCTTGTACTTATTTATTTTTATGGTCCGCAGGAGCCCTAATCCCAGTATATATGACAAACGCATTTAAATTTCCAGAAACATGTAATAGACATTATTAATGTTTGATAAATTTCAAAGAAAACTGATTTGGAATGCCTTTATTGCATCATAAATTTTGGGTGTCTAGGAACCTTTATTGTTTGTTCCAAATAAAACTAATTCGGGAATGCTACATTTTTTGTGTCTTATTGTATGCTGTTTTTTTTTTTTCGGGAACGTTTGTTAACCTAACAGACGTTACTACTTTCAAATAAAACTAATTCGATAATGCCTTTGTTTCACGATGTTGTTACTATTCTATTTTTTTAAAGAAAACTAATTTGGAAATGCTATTTTTTTTGTGTTTTTGTCCACGAACCTATGTAATAGATGTTATTATTATTCTATTGTGCCCAAGTCCAATTGTGCTATTACATCAACACGAGGCCCTTAAAATTCAAATAGTTCGCAAAGTCCGCTTGTCAATTTATATATCACGGAACTTTGGGTGCTATTTGTAGGGCACAGAACAACAAAGCCCAAACTTTGAGCCCTCCAGCTCGAGAACCCGCTATCCAGAAAGTGCCTGAGTATGGAATGAGGGCTTTGTGCATGGTCTATAAAATCTCATGCCCATACTTTATAAAAGTACATATTTCATATGTATAATTTATGGTGTCCAAGAACCTATAATTTGATAAATTTGAATTTCTTTTATGTCCAGGAGGCCTTGTTTTAGAGAAAACTAGTTCGGGAATGCTAATTTTTTTGTGTTTTTGTCCACGAACCTATGTAACAAATGTTACTACTATTCTATTGTATGCTAAATTTTTTGTGTCCAAGAACCTTTTAAATGTATTACTATTGTACAGTAATTTTTTATGTCCACGCTCCTTTTAAATCTTTCCTGTACTATCAAACTTAGATGCTAGGAACCTTCGTTGATGTACCAAACATTAATAATTTTTGATAAATTTCAAATAAAACTAATTCGGGAATTCTAAATTATGCATGGATACCACATGTACTACAACTTGCAACCCACGTGTCTGTACATGGTCGCATTTACTCCCATTCCAACCGGGCAGGGACTACGCTGCCATGCAACACTTGTTTATGTATGTATTTATTATAGAGGGTAAGGCACTAATAATAAAATGAGTGGGAATTGTTAGTAAAATAAATATTACATGAATCTCTTTTGAATGTTGAAGAAATCCACATTTAATGTTGAAGAAAATACATGTTTAGTCAAATAGAGAGTACATAAATCCCTATTAATGTTGATTTGGATAACCATGATTTGGGTAAGAAAGGATAAAAATATCATTAATTAGGTATTAAAACCACATACGTGTTTTATTATGTGCATGTTTTATAACACATAAGTGTTATATAACACATGTGTGTTAAGTATATAAACATAAAATTGAGATAATAAAATATAATAGTAAACATTTATAAATAATTAATAAATAAGTAAAAAGACACATCTCCTCATAAAGAGGCAAAGAGGCATTCGGTAGACTATATTTATAATCAGGACCCATTCATTGTAAATAGTATTCATCATTATTATTCATTATATCAATCAAATATATATATTGAGTAAATTACCTAATGTTTCAGCTACATTAGTATCTGAGCGCCCTTGGTTTTGGCCCATGGTATTTCTTAAACCACTTTGTAAAAAATATTTACCCATCGTAAGAAGAAATATTGACTTAGTAATTTTTATTTTTTTTTATTGACTCGGTAAAAAAAAATTTTACTGACTCGGTAAAATTGTTTTTTACTGACTCAATCCAAAACAAATTTACTGACTCGGTAAAAAAAAATACATTATACATAAAACATCAAATTTTTATATACCTTTTATAAATTGAATTAAAAGTGGGTTCTACAAAGCAAAAGGCTAACCCCAATATGGTTAGCAATGACTAACTACACACTGATGTTAATCGATGTAGAGATGAAGTCAACAACATAAGACATCATCTCGGTAATGTTGAGAAGAGACATAAAGAGTTAGGAGAAGGAAAAAGTGAGTGAGGAGAAGTGAAAAAAGAATCATTGGATAAAATCAATAGACTATTAGAAAGGAGGAACAAAATCGACATGTTGATAGAACAAGGAAAGAAAATTAATAGATCAATGGAGCTCTTCAATAGTCGATGGGAAGAACAACTACGAATGAGGGGTGATGATAAGGATGGAACAACAAAGACATTTAATGATCATAGTGAAATGATTAATCAATTGAACAAGCAATTAAACGCATTATCTTTAGAACCCTTAGCCTACCGAAGACCGCCACAATGTCTAGAATCACAAAATACAAGTGATGAAAGACATCAAGAAGCACTAGAAATAATTTTTTCAGGTAGTATGAATAACTCAATATTTCAAAATAGAGATGATAGAAAATTTAGAAAAGAATTACTGAAATAAGATGGTAAGGACCATAAAGGAGTCGTTGTCTGGGTCAACAAAATGGAGGGTATCATTCAATCAAATCCTTTACTAGGTGAATGAGAAAAAATAATGTCATCCTCAAATAACTTACAAGGGGAATATTACAATTGGATTCTATGGTGGTAAAAAAAAATGTGATGTTTGTTCCTTTCTTTGGGAAAGTTTCACAACTACCGTATTAAAAAGGTTCCATGATGAAGAAGATGATGAACACTATAAAAAATTCATGTGAATCTTCAACAAAAAGGAAATGTAAATGACTATACACAGAAATGGGAATTTTTGAAAATGAAACAAACTGGATTCACAAATGAACAATCACTAAAAATATATATTTGTGGATTGAAGGATTATATCCATAGTGAAATAAAACTATGGAACCTTAAAAATGTTGAGGATGCTATAAATGTGACAAAACTAATTGAACAAAAAAACATGTTCAATAGGTCATCATTCACAAATCTATAAATATCAAATGAATATTCAAATGAAAGATCAAATAAATATTCTCCAGACAAGATTAACAAGTATGTACCACCCTCCTTAAGGGAAGATGAAAACTGACACTAGGACCCATATAAGAAATGGGTAAAGAAATGTAGATATTCTGGAGACAAGTCATCACCAAGGCACATATGCAACAATAAAAAACCGTATACTTGTGAAGAAGAGAAGGATTCAGACACATCTAGCAGTGATTGTAACACCCTATTTCCCCCCCATTACTATAATTATGCTAAGACTTCATTTATTCTAATTTATGAAGCATGCAATTGGGTTTATGATTAATAAAAACAAATCATACAATGGACTGGGAAGGAAATCTTTGAGTATTGGTCATGATACTAGGAGTGCGACTGGTGAGGTGGAACTAAGAAGTTTCAATGAGAAAAATAGAAAGTTTTCTTAGTAATCCATCCCACACCTCCATGAATTGAATACACCACCTTCCCAATGTACGTAGACTACATGGAACCATGAATCCTGTTTATGGTGATCACGATTGGGTGGTTGAGCAATTATAATTACTGGTCGATGTAATACTTGGAGGAGTGAATGGCCAGTTGAGACCTCAGCCAGAAGGATGCATTGGATTTTCCCCTTCGATTTGGGAGCCTGACATAGTAGGTTACTTATGATAGAAGTAATCATGGATCTCGAGGATAGGAGAAAGAAGAGGGAAACTGTGGAAAAAAAAAATAGTTCATAATAGAGGAAGGAGTCGAGGAACACGAGAGTTAAGGAAGACACATGAGAGAGAGAGAACATCAAAAGTCTATGAGATAAATGAGAGCCAGAACATGTATGCGTGAATATTGGATTCACATAGAAACTGATTGTGTAATATCCCCATGGACAAGCCCCAGTTGTATTTATGAATTGTAAACACTTTTTGTAGGCTCGTGAGCCGAACAATTATAAGATGGTAATATTATGTGTTATTAGGCCAGAAATCCTAGGTAGTAAAGGCCAGGAGCCTAACTTTTGTATATGTAATTATGCAGATCATTAATAAAATATAAACATCATTGCATGTAGACCAACCACGAAGAAATAGTATGGGGAACTAAGCTCCACTAGGCTAGGTAAGGGAGAGGGGGGTGGGAGGTTGGAAAAAGGGGCTAAGCCTAAGGGATTAAGTCCAAGAGAATAATAATTTATTATTATTCCAAAAGATGATTAGAAGGTATTGTTTTATCCTAAGTTCCTGGAAAAGGGAATGAATGCTAAATGGAGTGCATGCAACTCCAGGAAGACATGTGTCAACCTGGGTGCGTGAAGTTAAATATGGAGAGTCATCTTGTGTTGGGGCTTCGCTCCCCATCCTTCCATCCTCCATATAACCTGTTTGGTGTTAGGAACCAAATATCAATATAGCATAGAAAAACCTCAGAAAAAGTACTCAACTCCTTGAAAAAAAGATAATTTCAGATAATAAGCCTCTTCGAGGGGGAAACCTCCTTTTACCCCACTTAAATGTTCAAGTACAAGATGATTCAAAATGAAAATATATCCTTGGTATATATAGGAGACTAGGAGGTATAATTACAACTAATGGAATAAAGCTGACATAAATAAAATAACATTACTAATGTAATATGCCCCAATTAACGGGTAATGAGCCAATATTAGGTCTTAACATGCCCCTCCCCTTGAGACAAGCATTGTCCACAATGTTTGACTAACTCTAAATGCTTTTGTATAAAAGAATCATCTTCCCAAGTGGAATCTTTAGCCGGTAGTTTCCTCCATTTAATGAGATACTTTGAAATGGATCTATTCCTCAGCTGGCGAATTCTTGTGTCAATGATGGCTTCAGGCTCCAATATGATTTTTGCTTCCTCGTCAAGTTCTGGAAATATAGTTTGAACTGGGATCTTGTCGCCTATAACCTTCTTTAAGCATGAAACATGGAAAAATAGGTTTACTCATGAAGATGCAGGCAAGTCCAATTTGTATGCCATAGTACCAATCTTTTGCAACACCTTATAAGGGCTATAGTACTTTGCTGATAATTTATTATCCTTCTTGGCTTGCTTGAGGGACTTCTGTTTGTATGTTTGTAGTCTTAAAAACACCCAATCCCCTAATTCAAAACTTCTTTCACTGCGATGTTGATATGCTTGTTGTTTCATGCAATTCTATGCCATGGTTAGGTTGTCCTTTAAGATTTGGAGAACTTGTTGTTGATTCTCGATGTGATCTTCTAGTGCTTGAACCTTAGATTTTTCTTTTAGAGAAGAAGTGATGGAAGGAGGGTGGTATCCATAAAGTGCCATAAATGGTGTCATTTTTGTTGCAGTATGAAAGGAAGTGTTATACCACCATTCTGCCAAGGGTAACCATTTGAA
>ML777541.1:588748-611837 GCA_009831015.1 Picea engelmannii
GAGAGAGAGAGAGAGAGAGATGTATGTATGTTCCTCTAGTGGCATTTCCTAACCTGTTGGTGGTTGGGGACGTTACAAATTGGTATCAGATCCAAGGTTCAAGCACTGAGCTTGGATGGGCCAGATAAGTGGTCATTAGAACCAATGTTCAAGCACTGGGCCTGGATGGGCCAAATAAGTGGTCATTATAACCAAGATTTAGAGAGAAATGGTGCCAAGAGGTTACCTTGGATGTGTTACGAAGATCAAGAGGTGAATCAATATTATAAAACCACGACAGATGTGGTAATGGGACACACAATATTGTGGGTCGTTGGAATCTATTCAGAATAAGTAGGACAATTCTCGACCATCAAATATGGAGAAAAGTGAAGGAGGGTTAATTTGCAAGTCCTTAAGAATTCAGGACTTTGGTGAAGTATGTTTTATAATGGGGAAGAGGCTGAAGCCCCGAAGTCCCCGAAGTGGATCTACACCATATATATGGGGAGAAGAGATCGACCATTGGATTGGGTCGAAGTTGGACCAGAACTATTGGATCAAGCCAAGGGAGGAAGTAACAACATGGTATGAAGAACATAGAGCTCCCGAAGCTCTGAAGTCTGGAGCTAATCCGGATTGTACATCAAGAGGGACATGTGTTAGCAGACTGGAATGTTTGAGATTTCGGTGTTCGAGACAATGAGTGTGTGCTGAGGAGAGAACTCCATAAGCCTGAAGTTCTGAATCCTAAAGAGCCGAAGTAGTGAGTCATGATGACATCACCTAGAGGTGATGTGGACCTCCCCTATACCTGCCACGTGCCCCCACCTGGAATGTTTTTAGTTGTACTATGTGGGCCCTCAGGTTACATAACATAGTTAAAGTTCGATGGACTCACACTGGAGTTGATCATGATACATCAAGATTGACGGCCAAGAGGCATTGTTGGGACCCAAGTTGCATGGGATTTAATTCTCCAAGGTAGTCCCACAATCTAAACCACGGTTTTATCGAGGGGTTACGTGTTAGCGTCAAAATAATTGTGGGAAAAAGGGTGGGTTACTCCAATCCATCGTTGCATGCCCCCGCAATTTGAAAGGCTTTAAGTGATGTGACTATTTGGTATCTTAGTTCGAGTACGAAAACTGTGGGTCCCAGTGGATGCATGGCACTAGTTCTGAAGTCTAGAGACTTGATACTCTGGAAAAATGGTTCATAAGGGAATGACAGGAATAAATTTCAAAAGTTTCATAACATTGAGGTGACGAGACGTAATGATGTCACCAAAGTTGACATGGATGTGTTTGGAGATTAACGGTTGAGGAGAAGTGAGGTGTGTTGATGCACAGAGTTCTGAAGTCTAAAGTCCTGAAGCTCTGAATGTTCGAAGCTCCGAAGTCCCAGAGCTCAAATGCCTAAAGTTCCACAGTGGGTGTCAATCATTTGATGTTGGGTAGTCATGAACTGTTGATCCACCCTACTTCGCGAGTTCATTAATCCGGAACTCCGAGAGATTGTGATATGTGCTTTGAAAACTTATAAAGTCAAAGGCTCGAGGTCTTGAGTAAGGGCCTATCAATATATAACTTTTCCATGACCCATGTTCGGATGGGTTGGAGGCTAAGAGGAAGGGGATAATGCCTGAAAATTATTACAGAACAGAGCATAACTCAGAAAGAAAAGGTCTATAGGGATTCTTGATTGATCGAGAATTGCAGAAAATGGAATTTGAAAGTTTTCTTTGAATTAGATTGGTTTATTAATACTGTGAAATTTTTTAAGGACTGATGTCCTAATAAATTTAGGTTGACTACACATTGTGTTTGCAGAGTTTAACGATTGTTAGAACCGAACCAAATTTCCTCTTAGTGCAGAGAAATGGAGGAGGCACAAAATGCTTCCAATTCAGAGAATGAAGCTAAAGGAATGTATGTCCATTTGGGATTTGAAGGATCAAACTCTAATGGGCATGGAGAAGAGATAGAAAAGGAAGAAAACATGATGGGAATCATTAGAATATTGCAGAAAAATGTCTAGACTCACTGAGAAGATAACAGAACACTCATGAAAGCCAAGGATCAATAGGGAGAATTAAACTTAAAGTTGATATAGAGCCTGGAAAGAATCGAAAAGAAGATGGATAAGGAGAGTGACTCAAGAAAAACAAGGAGTCGTGAGAATCCTGAGAAGAAAGGAAGATCAAGAAGCATTAGCAGGCATCACCGTCACTCCCCGAAACATTCCAATAAGAGGGAACACAGTAGTTCAAGCCCATCTCCTACTAGAAAGCACAGGATATCTGGAGTGGATGAACTGAAGGGTGAAATGAACAAGATTAAACCTCCTACATTTGATAGAGAGCACCAGAAGGAGGAATATGTTGAGACATGGCTCCTTGGCATGAGGAAATATTTCCAACTGTAGAATTATTCCTCTTATTCATAAGGGAGAATTTCAATGTATCAACTGAAAGGAAAGCCATCCATGTGGTGGGATCAACTTGTGTAGGTGCAATGCATTAAAGAGAAAAATGTTACTTGGAAGGAATTCAAGAATTATCTTGAACAAAAATAATTGACTAAGAGATACTATGACAAAAAGCTGAAAGAGTTCTTTGAACTTAAGCTGGGTAGCATGACCATTGATGCATATGAATGAAGGTTTTTGGAATTGTTGAAGTATGTCCCTTTCATCAAAGACGAGACTGCCAAAATTCAAAGGCATCTGAGTGGAATACCATCTTCCATCAATGAAAATATCCAGTATGATGATCCTAAAACTATGGAAGAAACTATAAGGAGAGAAAAATGCTTATATGAGAAACAAAGAGGAAAGCCCACTTTCTGGAAGGATTGGGAAGACAATAAGAAATTCAAGATGGATCAAAGTAAGAAGGGAACTAATCCATCCTTTTTTAGAAATATCCCTCAAGGACAACCAAGTTATAGAGAGCCCAGGAAGGATGAAGTAGGTGGGCAAATGCCAAGACAAACCCCTATGGAATGTTGGTGTTGTAAAGGAAACCATAGGTACAGAGATTACCCCCACATAAATGACAAAGTGAGAACTGTCCACAATGTTCAATAGGAAGAAATAGTGAAGGACATGGGGAAAAGTGTACCTAGGATCTACGCATACCTGGACAACAAGCAAGCATAATATCAATCACATATGATTGAAGTTGAAGGCATGATCAACAACCAAACCATTACTATTTTAATTGATTCAGTAGCTAGTAATAGTTATATAGATCCTAGAATGGTGGAAAGTTTTCATTTGAAAAGAATAAAGCATGGAAAATCTTGGTTAGTGCAGCCAGCTACAGGAGCCAATAGAAAGGTTGTTGAGTTGGTTAAGTCATGTCCAATGGACATGAATGGACTGAGCACAAGGGCTGAATTGAACATCTTACCTTTAGGTTCCTACGACTATCTAATTGGGATGGATTGGTTGGACCAAAACCATGCCATATTAGACTATCGTAAAAAGGAATTCACTTGCCTGGCTGAGGAGGGAAACCCAAGGAAAGTATAGGGAATCCTAAGGGCATTTACTGTCAGAGAAATCTCAACAATGAAACTGAAGAAGTGCTACAGGAAAGGATATCAAATATTTGCATCCCACATGGAGGAAGAATATAAGGATAAAGTACCAAATATTGAAGACCATGCAGTATTAAAATTTTTGAAGATGTATTCCAGGAGGTACCTGGACTACCCTCGAAGGGAGATATTGATTTTTCTATAAACCTAATTCCTGGGGCAACTCCAGTGTCAAAAACGATTTACAGAATGAGTACAGCAGAGCTGAAAGAACTACAATTGAAGCTGGAAGAACTTTTGAGGATGGGTATATACGGCCAAGTGTGTCACCTTGGGGTGCCCTGGTCCTATTCGTGAAGAAGAATGATGGTACAGTGAGATTGTGCATCGATTTTAGATAGTTGAACAAAGTGACTATTAAGAACAAGTATCCTTTGCCAAGGATCGATGATATCTTTGATCAGTTGAAGGATGCCAAGATATTTTCAAAAATAGATCTCAAGTCAGGGTATCACCAGGTAAGGATAAAGGATGAAGACATTAGCAAGACCACCTTCAGAACAAGGTATGGTCATTATGAATTCATAGTAGTACCATTTGGGTTATCAAATGCACATGTTGTTTTCATGTGCCTAATGAATGGTGTATTCACAGAATATCTAGACAAGTTTGTCATAGTATTTTTGGATGACATCTTGGTGTATTCCAAGTCAGAGGAAGAGCATGAACATCATATGAAGATTGTGTTGAAACTGCTAAGAGATAACCAACTGTATGCCAAATTGAGAAAGTGCTCAATCTATCAAAAGCAGATCCATTATTTGGGACATATCATTTCAAAGGATGGGATAGCAGTGGGTCCTAAGAAGATAATATCCAATAGAGAATGGTCAATGCCGAATAATGTGACATAATTCAGATAATTTATGGGTATAGTTGGCTATTACAGAAGGTTCATTGAATGGTTCTCAAGGATGGCTCACCCCATCACTTCCCTGTAAAGGAAGGAGAAGAAATTTCAATGGGCAGAAGAATGTGAAAGAAGCTTCCAAAGATTGAAGCAACTATTAACCAGTGCTCCAATCCTAAGGATTGCAGATCCGAATGAATATTTTGTAGTGTGTACAGATGCATGCAAAGAAGGAATGGGAGGATTCCTCAGCCAGAATGGGTTTGTAATATGTTATGAGTCTAGAAAATTGAAATAGCATGAAAAGAACTATGCAACTCATGATTTGGAGTTGGTGGTAATTGTACACTCTCTAAAGAAATGGAGACATTACCTCATGGGAAAGAGGTTTTAACTGAAGACAGACCATAACGGTGTGAAGTATTTTTTGATCAGCCAACCTTAAATTCTAGGAAAAGTAGATGGTTGGAATTCCTTTGTGAGTATGACTTTGATATCAAGTATATCAAAGGAAATGAGAACAAAGTGGCTGATGCACTCAATAGAAGAGTGCATGAACTACATGATATGGCCATTAACATGTATCAAAAAGATATAAAGGAAGAATTTCGGAAGCTGCAAATGCAAATTTGCAGTACATGGAATTGGTAACAAAGCTACAACAAGGTAAGATGCTACAAAAAGTGGAAGATTATAAATTGGAAGCTGATGGAACACTCCTGTACAAAAACATAATTTATGTACCTAATTTCTAGGAATTGAGAATAATGATCTTGAAAGAAATGCATAATGTGCCTTACATTGGGCACCCTGGATATCAGAAAACAGTGGTAGCAGTCAGAGCCATTACTTTTGGCCATTTATGAAGAAGGAAATTGAAGAATACATCACCAGATGTATGGAGTGTCAAAAGGTCAAGACTGAGCATAGGCACCCAGCTAGGTTGCTACAGCCATTACCCATTCTTGAGTGGAAGTGGGAAGTGGTGAAAATCGATTTCAACACAATTTTACGTAGAACAAATAAGCAACATGATTCCATAATGGTGGTTGTGGATAATCTTACGAAAGCTTCCCATTTTATTCCATTGAAGACCACTCACAAGGTAGCTAATGTTGTCGATATATATATGAGGTAAGTAGCACGATTGCATGGTATTCCTAATACAATGGTGTCTGACAGAGAGAAAAACTTTACCTCAAAGTTCTGGGAGGGGTTATTCAAAGGGTTCAGAACAAATATGAACTTCATCACTGCTTATCATCATGAGTCTGATGGGCAGACAGAGAGGGTGAACCAAGTAATCGAAGATATGCTAAGGATATATGTGATGGAAAAACCATCTAAATGGGAAGAATACCTACACTTGGTAGAATTTTCCTACAACAATGGGTATCAAGCATCACTGAAGATGAGCATGTTTGAAGCACTTTATGGCAGAAAGTGAAACACACCAATAAGATGGGACAACCCAATTGATAGGGAAGTGGTTGGACCATAGTTTCTCAAGGAAATAGAAGAGAAAATGCCGAGGATTAAGAAGATTTTGAAGGATACCCAAGACAAGAAGAAACATTATGGTGATAAGAATAGAACCCATAGGGAGTTTAAAGTGGGTGATCATGTTTTCTTGAAAGTAAAATCCAACACAAGCTCCCTAAAGCTGGGAAACTGTTCCAAGTTGGCAACTAGATATTGTGGACCATTTGAAATCCTAGAAAGGATTGGACTAGTTGCATATATGCTTGCATTGCTTGCATCCATCACTGTATATAATGTGTTTTGTGTTTCATTCCTTAAGAAATATATACATGATCCTAATTATGTGATTGATTGGAATGTGATTCAGGTGGAGAAAGAAGGTGTCTTTCATGTGCATCTGGTGCACATGTTGGACCGGAAGAGAAAACATCTCCGGAATCGATCCATAGGGCTTGGGAAGGTCTACTGGACCTGGTACGATCTTGAGGATGTTACATGGGAGCATGAGGATTCTATGTGGGTAGAATACCTGCATCGTTTTGAATATTTTGAAAATGTTGTTGATGCTGTGTATTTAAGTTGCACTGAGGATAGTGAAAAAATAAGGGGAGGGGATTGTAATATCCCCAAGGACGATCCCCAGTTCTATTTATGAATTGTAAACAAGTTTTATAGGCCACTGAGATGAACAATTATAACATGGTAATATTATGTGTTATTAGGCCGAAAAGCCTAGGCATTAAAGGCCAAGAGCCTGATTTTTGTATATGTAATTATGCGGATCATTAATAAAATATAAACATCGTTGTGTGTAGACCGACCAAGAAGAAAGAGTATGGGGGACTAAGCTCCACTAGGCTGGGTAAGGGAGAGGGGGATGAGAGGTTTGAAAGAGGGAATATGCCTAAGGGCTTAAGTCCAAGAGAATAATAATTTATTATTATTCCAAAAGATGATTAGAAGGATATGTTTTATCCTAAGTTCCTGGAAAATGGAACGAATGCTAAATGGAGTGCATGTAGCTCCAAGAAGACAGGTGTCGACCTGGGTGCATACATTTAAATATGGAGAGTCATCTCATGTTGGGGTTTTTCTCCCCATCCTTCCATCCTCTGTCTAACCTATTTGGACTCTATCGAAGACCTCTGCATCTTCACGCACCTTTGAAACCGCTAATAGGAAAAATTTGACCTGTGTTTTCTTGTGAACCCAACCTATCTGCACTTGCCAAAACGATTCATACCTTACCCGATTTTGGTTGTTGCCTTTTCCTGAGCTATATTGAACCATTTTTGTTGTCCTCACATTGTTGGAACTGAGTTGAAGATTAGTAGAAGAGGCAGGTTGCCAAGCTCATGGTTGAGGAGGCAGGTTGTTAGGCCTATAAGAAACTATCTCCAAGTGACAGAGTGTGCTAAAGAAGTGGGTTCTCCTAGAGGGAGTCCCGTAGATGCTACAAAGATCTAATAATTCTAGTCTAGCATGTTGCTGAAGCTCTAGGTAAGTGAGGTGGAGCAGCTGATGGACTGTGTGACAATGAAGGTGTATACTCCTGGGGTGGGACAAGCATGTGGGGAATGAGAGTCTGTGAGCAGTGGGCATAAGTGGCTTCTGGGAGAGAATCCTTCCTCTTAAACTGTGTGACTTTACTATTGACCTTGCCTAGCCTAGAAATCCCTTTCCTGATGGATTTTATTCCCAGCTCGGGGGTGACCCACTGCTGAGAGTGATCCGTAGTGTGGTCTAAGGCTGGGAGGTTCATGGAAGGTCTGCAAGTAGTTGGTGGTTTTACCCCAGTTAAAAGATAAGTATCATTTACGTGCTTAATTACGTATGTTATGCATGTCTTTGATTCCTGAAATATTATCATGTGATCCGTTGCATGTGGAATTAATGTCAATTCCATTTGAGACTGTATGGTAGCAATAACTCCGTGTTATTGTTTAAATTCATTAAAACTGCATGCCATATATATATATGTCATATATATATATATATATATATATATATATATATATATATATATATATATATATATATATTCCTCTAGTGATGTTGCTAGACCTGTTGGTGGCTAGGGACGTTAAAAATTAGTATCAGAGCCTAGAGGATATAAGTGAACTGTCCGAGTAGTGGCATTGCCTAGCCTGTTGGTGGCTGGGGACGTTATAGATTATGAGTAGGGTGAGTGGTATACTGACAAATAGATTGTACAGTGAGCAGAGGAGCTAGAGCGCATGTCTCCAAACAATAGAGGAGATTCAAGAAGTTTTCTTGAGAAAAACATGAAGATTTCCTAAGAATTTAATGGTCACCCTAGAGAAGAGAAGACTCATATCCAAACTAGAGAAATAGAGGACTATGACCTAGTGCTTATTGGAAATAAAATGACATTGGTAAGGGGAGTTTGTCGAGGAACTGAGTAGAAGAGAAGGCACTACCTTGTGTAGAGTAAATCTATTTGAGAAGGTACTTGATAAATTTGTGGAGGTCCTGAACTTAGTGGGAAGAGGGAAAAAAAAAATTTTGCGAGTGGAGTGAAGGAGAGTAACCTTCCAAAACCATTTCTTGATTTAGAAGTAAGATAAAATAGTCCCCTCGTGGTATCATGGCCTAGTACAGGGATGGAATGTTGTAGAAAATATAGTTCATCATAGCCTATTGTTGGGTGGAAACGCATTCCCCCTTAGTCATTTGGATGGTTAGAATCATTATTGAACAAGTAAGTATATTTTGTGTGTTATGTTTATTGCATTCTTATTAATGATGATAAAATGTATTAGGTTTATGTCAAAGATTTGATTAAATAAAAGAATGTTGAATTCCTATGTAAAATGGAGTAACTAAAATTATCTTTCATTATCAATCATGATATCCCTAAATGAAAGGATGAAGAAGGGTCTATATAGAAATGTGTTCCTATAAACTGCCCATCCCCTGAATAACAAGCTTGTAGGATACACAATATTCATTATATGTTGGGCAGAGTATCGTTTGTTTTTGGGGAAGAGGTATGGTAACTTGAGGGAAGTGATTAAACCTCGTAGGAGAGGACACAGGATCATTTAGTACTAGAATGTCTTTTAACCCTGTGATTTTCACCTTCTTTTTAATGGAAATATTGTAGGATG
The DNA here is from genome assembly GCA_009831015.1 of Picea engelmannii. NCBI lineage: Eukaryota > Viridiplantae > Streptophyta > Pinopsida > Pinales > Pinaceae > Picea > Picea engelmannii. The sequence goes on from ML777541.1 coordinate 597,796, forward strand.
TAAGATCTTCATTTAGGCTTGTCGGGGTAGAGTACTCTTAGTTAGGTGTAGAATTTTTTATGAGTTCAAGGAAATAAGGTTAAACTCTAGGAGAGAGTGAGATCATAGGTGGACTATAGGATTGTTAAGTCCTCAAGATCACTGTAAACCTTGAAGAAAAACTTATGTATGAGATTGGAGGAATGAAAATCATTGATGTTATGGGAGAGGAAGATATTGATCTTTAGTTGGAGATTTGGGTCTAGGGACATATCCTATTGGGAGGAAAGGTCATCGGAGGACCTAAGGTGTGAAATCACAATGATATTTTGATGGAAAGGACCGGAGTGATCGTGAGACGTCAGATGTAGAGACGACGAGATTTGGATCGTCGATACTCGGGAGTGAGAGTGTACGTCTATCGGAAGGTAGAAGGTCAAAGGACAAAAAGATGATCTCTTACAAAGGGTTTCGATGGAGGAAACCCCAATTGCAATATTCTGAGCACAAGAAGATCGTAGATATAATTGAGGGTGTGTCGATGGCTTTGCGTTCATTAGATATGGGACGATCCATTCCAAGGAGGAATACTTAGACACATGTTAACTACTGAGCAGCTGAAATACCCCAAGTGAATCATGACCATTAATCGGGACAAACTGATGACTACCAGATCCATTGGAGTAGTATCATCAGAGATAGATAATCAAGAGGCCTTATGATCAGTCGGAATGGGACAACTTTGATGGTGGAGGACCTTGAGTTGTTAGTATCCATTGATCCATGGAATGGGAGACCACCATAACATCGTTCGTAGGTTTGTTGAGGGTCCCACATGTTCACGTGGTGAATGGGTGATATAGGAGACATTATCAATAGTACATCTTGAGACATTGATTTAATGAGGACCATAGATTGCTTCAATCAAGGACAGTTGGATTTGTTGAAACAGGTCCATTGGAGTTAGGATATCATGATGGAAATGTGGGTTAGGTAACCTGCTTTCTCGATGGGTAAAAAAATTGAATCATTGATGGTAGTTGATCTAGTTGCATATATTTAACTCCAATCATATATATTGTAAAAGACTGAGATTACTAAATGGTAAATGACCATATCTAATATTGTTAAGAGGAAAATATCTCTATGGCTAGGGGAAATCCACAACAGAGGGAACAAAACCTAGAAATCAACTCTAATATCAAGTATTCTATATAAATGAAATGCTAACAAGAGAAGGATACAAGCCTACCTCGTCTAGACGTCCGAAGAAGACCATTATTGAGCACATGACCCAAATATTTACACCTACAACTTGTCTTCAAAAACCAACATACACAAGTATGAGGTAATGATATATAATATCAACATATAAATTATCATAATCCATTAACATACATAACAAATACGCCCATGGAAAACAATAAAAATATTTGCAAGATAGTAATTGGATGAGAAAAGAGTATTTATATTAATGTAATCAACAAAAGTACATAGGTGACAAACTTTTGTAATGAGACATATTGGAATCGAGAAACTAAGTCCCTCTAGTTGGGCCTCCACCACTTCAATCCTCCACAAAGGCAAGTTCACATGTAGGAGTGAATGAAGTTATCCATCACAAGATAGGAAGAGCTTGGGGGCTGAACATAATAAGTTCATACTTTCAAGGACAAAGGGATGCAGACTCAATTGAGATGAAATTTCTCTAGAGTATCTTTGATCTCAATATGATGATGATTTATGTATATTCAAGGCTTGTATATGGCTCAATTTATAGCCTCCAAATGGAATTTAAGGGTCAAGCACAACGTTTCTAATAAATGGAAGGTCAAGGATCATGGATCTCGTGACATGGCTTGGAAACTCAACACATTTTTTTATTTTATGAGTGTCAAACCCACTGTATGTGGGATTTAATGGAGCAACCTGTGTATGGATGAGTGCACAAAGTTGGTGGATGAAAAAGTGGCAATGAGGTGAGTAGGAACGGGCACTCTAATGCATCCCCCCTACCCTCTTGGGGTTCTACGACCTCCCGGTCTAGGATCTTCCTTTCACCTGAGTCAAATCGACTCTTCAGGCTCTCGTTTGAACCCAAATCAATTATACACAGGCCCCTTTTTCTCCTTTAGGCGCAAGTCCTGTGATACCTGCACCCTCTATCTACTCGCTCTGGGCATTCTTCAATTTGCGGGTGCTAACTCCTTTTCAATAGCCCCTTCCTACATACACCCCTGGGCTATGACCTTGCACAAACATGTGATTTTAGGTGAGGGAAAGAGTGGTTTTATACAAACCCTCTTTTCACCCCACAATTTACCTCCAGCTGCCACATATCCCTTTGTTAAAACCATGGTTCCAATTGCGTCCCACTCAAGGAAAATTGATGTCCGAGCATGTCCTAGCCCTGCAATCCTTCTCATCTGTTGATCTCCAATCCCTTGGAGATGATCCATGATCCATGGTTTCTATTTATCCTTCCTTTCCTGTCTTATTTCATCCTGCCATGCTCGATCCCAGATCTCCATGATCTATCGACACGTAGCTCCCTTCTAAATCAACAGCTACGACTAATTTTGGCTTTCTGGCCTTCAGGAGTTTCAATTCTCAAAACTTTCTCTTACCTGCATGACAATATTCCGAAGTGGAAGATCTATCGACACATGTGCCTTTAAATATGCGGCTAGGATATCCTCCCTGAATCCAGCCTGCTAGAATCTCAATTCTCAAATTCTTATTTCTTCCTGAGAGATTTCTCTGAAATGGAAGATTGTCCACCATGTGTCCTCTTCAATCGATGTTTCAGCTCCCACTTTGGGACTTTGGACTCCTCAATCAAATCAATGGTCCTTCGACCTCCTCCTCGATCAATGATCGAGATATCCTTTGGGACTTTGGCTCTTTCACCCTTTGTTTTCCTCTGGAGTGCTCCGTACCCAAAATTCCATATCTGGCGTCACACATCCACTTCCAGATCAACGAATGTCATCCATTTCAGGACTTCATCCTTCAACAATCTCAAATATCAACCACCACAAATCTCTGGAGTGAATCCTTCTATAGTGTCAGATCCTATGACACCTGTCCTCCTTGATCCAACGGTTGTCCAACGGAGAAAATATTCATCCTCCACATATCCCCTCACAGATCATTGATACACATCCTTTCCTTTGGGATCTACGGCCTTGAATGATTTGACCTTCGGTGCTTTGGGATATTACAAAACAAAACTTCTCAGAAACCCCAATGTACGATCCTCTAAAGTTCACGATCTGGTGACACCTTTCCAACCCACATCAACGAATCCCAACTACTTCAGTTGTTCGGGCTTCGGTGATCTCAAACTTTCATCCTTCACATTCTCCCAAAGTGTTTTCACCCAGAGTTCACGATCTTTTGCCACATGCCCTTCTAGATTTGAAGGTCCAAATTCCTTTGCTCATCTCTTCGATGCTTCGGCAGTCTCAGTTCTCAACTGAAACCTCACTACAATTTATTTGGAGCTCGCAATCTATTGACAAGTGTCCCCTTGTGGGTCGACGACTCTCAACTCTTTGTCCCTTTAGCTCTTCTGCGCTTCGACACTTCGGGCTTTGGGAGTTTCAAAATCCTATGCACTCATTTCTCCCAGAGTGATTTCACCCAAAACACAAGATCTCTTGACATGTGTCTCCCTCTTGATCTGATGACCTCTATCTACTTCGGGTCTTCATTTTTTGGGAGTTTCAACTCTTGCGCACTCATTCCCCCAGAGTGATTTCACCCAAAAATTCATATATTTTTCCACCTATCGCCCTAGATTAAGGATGGTCCATGTTCACTTTGGGACTTCGGGACTTTGACGAGTCCACTATATTGCGCACACAAGGGTTAAGTCTTGTGCACTTACCTTTGGATCCAACAGTTGTTGGTCCTCTATGTTCAGATCCAATGGATTGGATCTGTTCCTCTCTTATGCACTTCCTTTGTTCATTGGACGTAGATATAACGGTCCAGGATCCCTTCCACAACCGATCATATGGTTATTTTCACTCCTCCTCCTGATCTTTTGACTTCTTTCACCTTCGAAGATTTTGTCAATGTTCAAAGGCTTCAACCATTGAATTCCTGCTGCGAACTCGACTATATGGGTCTCACTTTCACTCTTAAATGCATTGTCTCTTCTGATATTTTCAATACACTCAGTCTCTTAAGGGTATTTTCCCTTTTGTTTCCTTCCAAAGGAAAACTTTGTGCCCTCCTGGCAACCTTCCGCTCAATGTACACCTTATAGAGCATTTCCACAAAGTGTTCAACAACTCTGTGAGTATCTTCCTATGATACTCTTCTCCTTGAACTTGAAAAGAGTTATCTTTGTGCACACTTGCACCCACTCGATGCTCGCCTGGAACAACTCTATAAAATTCTTAGTAACTTGGTTTCTCTCTAAACTCAAAAGAAAGTTATTTGTGTGCACTCCTTGCACTTCTGCTGATGAAGGTTCAATGGTATCTCTTCTGAGCTTCTCTGAGGTTAACTCACCTCTGTCAACACACTCCTTGCGTACAAATGTGCACTCTTGCACTCAAAACTCAAAGAAGAGAAACAATTGAAATGTATACAACACTTCACCAGTTCATACATTCAAACATGAATGACATATAAAAGTGTACCAATGAACAAAAATACATAAACACACCATGTGCAAGAAAAACTTCTTTTTTATTATCTATGTGTGTCTATAAATATGTTTTTACAAAAACTGGACTGCAACAGAGTCCCAATTCTTTCTCTTATTCTAACTCTATCCTGAGTTCTGCTTCTAACACCTCTCTTCTAAGATCTCTCTCGTAAGTCTCATTTTACAAAAGAGGGCTCTACGAGCTTGTCCTCTCTCACCTAACCTCATCTATTACATTGAATGATTATCTAGACCTGACTACGATCTAGGCCTTCTTACACTCAACCAGTTAAGGCGACCCTATATACTACGTGTATAAAGGCATGGTTTAGTTCTTATAGCCTTACAATGCAAATCCCTAAAGGATCGGATTTTGAATTTAAAAATGATAGGGTCAATGCCTCTCCCTTTCTCCATTTCATGCCTATGTGTTGTCTTGATGGCATATTTGTTAACATGGAGGGATGCTCCTGCATCATACTCCACTACTGGGAAAATCATGAGCTCCTCTTTCCTAGTGTTGAAATCCTCCTGGATCCCAAACGCTTCCTTGGAGTTCTCCTCCTACTCCTATTCAACTATGTTGTTGTTGTTGTTGTTGCTTCTTCTTCTTCTCCTTCTTTGTTGTTGTTGCAAGTTCTCCTCTTCTCAGCTTCCCTTTGCTGACTTCTTCTGTTGACATCATAATCAACTTCATGATCTCCTCTATCACCCTATCTAGCTTCTCCAATGGATGGATCTCATTATGTTGTATTCTCTGCTGCACTTCCTTCTCCTTTACATACTTATTAGTGTAAATATATACTTTATCTCCCATGTTGTCTTCATTTCCCCTTATGGCACTAAGTTTCCACTCTGCTGCAGGCTCCAGCTCTGCATTCTCCTCATTGAGTTGGTGCTCAATTTCCCCCTATGACATATTAGCTTCTGTCATCTCCTCTTGTGATGAAATATCTCCAATTTATCTCCTGGTTGGTATGCTTCTCCATATGTCTCCAAATTAACTTTTTGGATGTGTTTTCTTTGCATTATCACCATTCTCTCTAGTGCTTCTAGTTCTTCATATAGACCAACAAATTCCATGCTATCTACTTCCTCTTCTTCTACACGCTCCAATGCTGCAGTCATCTCCTGTTCAGTTTCCTAGATGAACATTTTGAGCAATTATGTTGAATGCTCTTCTCATTCTGTTGGGGTAGACATCAGTGTCTGATCCATTTCTTCCTCTTTGACAGTTTATGATGGTTTTCTTTCTTCTGTTGCTGCACTTTCATCATGTGCATTGGCCTCTACTTGGTTGTTTGGTAAGAAGTTCTTGATCCCTCCAATAATCAAAATGCTCCTCTGATCCTCCTCCTGGATGGTGAAAGTATTTAAATTCTCATCATATTCATTCACATGGTCTGCAAATACACATGAATCATCATCCATAAACACTCCTTGCTGACATGAAATCACTTCTGAGCTCCTGAGACTTTCAGACAATCTTCTCTCTTTCCCCGTGCCCACCTGGAAATTTGGGACTTCTCTTCTGCCCACCTGGTAGTCTCTGAGATCAACCAATCCCATCTCATTTCCCACCTGACAATCTGAACCTTCAGTACTGCTCCTCTGGTATCATATGAGACCTCCACCTGATCTCTCCCCATTGCCCACCTGGCAACTTGAAAGTCCATTTCTTCCCACCTGGCAGTTTATTAGATCCTTATCTGATCTCACCTCCTCCTCATCACTGAGGTGTCTCCCAATTTTTGGTTCACAGATGTGAATCGGTTCCTCCTCTATGCCACAGAGGTTTTTTAATTCCCTCATCCACCTTCTCAACTCTTGTTTTTGCTTTCTGGACAACAACTTTTGAGCATGCCATTTTGCCTTCCTGTTCAGAGGACATTCGTACCTCCAGTGTAACTTTTCCTCATGTTGCATCCTCAATTCTAGTTGCTCCATCTTTTCTCTTATCTCATTAAACTCCAGATCCATCTCTATATTTATTTTCTTCTTGAGGCCTTCTCTTTGACCACACCCATGGCCTTCAGTAGCCATTTCCACCTTCTAGTTTCCCTCCCGGGAATCCTATCGATCACTCTACATCTGAGAGTATATCCACTTTCTCTCACAGCTCACCTGGTTGTTTAAATTTTTGTTGTTGCACACATGCAACAACCTTCTCAAAGAGCATCAATACCCTATTTCCTCCTTTCACCTAATGCCTACAGGCAAATTCATATTCTGACACCACCTGACGTAATCATGTTATTTATTCTCTAGTGTATTTTTCCTCTTTCTCTTTCTCCTGAAATCTAAAAATGAAAATCTAAAATCTGATACCACCTGGTATTAGAGTATCGCATGTCACTGTGTCACCCTTTGCCTCCTGTCTATAAGAAACATTATGGATCTAATACCACCTGGTATCAGAGTATCTCCTGTCATCGTCTCTCCCTTTGCCTGTTGTCTACAAGAAAAATTATGGCTATGATACCATCTGGTATCAGAGTATCTCCTGTCACCGTCTCACCCTTTTCCTGTTGTCTACAAGAAAATTTATGGCTCCGATACCACCTAATGGTATCAACCAATATCCATTCACCGTCTCTCCTTTGCCTATGATCTACAGACAAAATATCAAGCTATGATACCACCTGATGCATCGCCCATACCCTCCTAAGGTTTTGCGACCTTCCAGTCTAGGATATTCCTTTCACCTGAGTCATATCAACTCTTTGGGCTCCCATTTGAACCCAAAACAATTATACATAGGCCCCTTTTTCTCCTTTATGTGCAGATCCTGTGATACCCGCACCCTCTGTCTACGTGCTTTGGGCACTCTTCAATTTGTGGGTGCTCTCTCCTTTTCACTATATCCTTCCTACATACACCACTAGGTTATGACCTTGTGCAAACATGTGATTACAGGCACGGGCAAGAGTGGTTTTATAACAACCCACTTTTCACCTCACAATTCACCTCCAGCTCCCACGTATCCCTTTATTAAAACTGTGGTTCCAATTGCGGCCTGCTCAAGGAAAATTAACGTCTAAGAATGTCCTAGCCCCGCAATCCTTCTCATCCATCGATATCCAATCCCTTGGAGATGATACATGATCAATGACTGCTATTTATCCTCCCTTTCTTGTCTTCCTTCCTCCTTCCACGCTCAATCCCAGATCTCCACGATTTGTCGACAAGTAGCTCCTTTCTAAATCAACGACTACAGTTGATTCTGACTTTTTGGCCTTCACGAGTTTCAATTCTCAAACCTTTCTCTTCCCTGTATGACAATCTTCCAAAGTGGAAGATCTGTTGACACATTTCCCTTTAAATATGTGGCCAGGATCTCCTCCGTGAATCCAGCGTTCAAGAATCTCAATTCTCAAATTCCTATTTCTTCTGGAGAGATTTCTCCGAAATGGTAGATTGTCTGCCATGTGTCCTCTTCAATCGACGGTTCAGCTCCCGCTTCGGGACTTTGGCCTCCTTGACCAAATCAATGGTCCTTCGACCTCCTCCTCAATCAAAGATCAATATCTCCTTTGAGACTTTGGTGCTTTCACCCTATGTTTTCCTTCGTAGTGCTTTGTACCCATAATTCCAGATCTGGCACCATGCGTCTGCTTTTAGATCAACGACTATCATCTGCTTCGAGACTTCAGCCTTCAGTGATCTCAAAATATAAACCACCAAAAAACTCTGGAGTGAATATTTTCGGATTGTTGGATCCTCTGACACATGTCCTCCTTGATCCAACGACTATCAAATGGAGCATCTCTCCATCCTCCATGTATCCCCTTGCAGATCAACGATCCACGTCCTTTCCTTTGGGATCTACAGCCCTGAATGCTTTGGGATTTGATGCTTCGATATATTCTAAAAAACAACCTCTCAGAAACCTCAGAGTATGATCCTCCAAAGTTCATGATCAGGTGACACCTGTCCAACCTAGATCAACGACTCCCAACTAGTCCGTCTATTTGGGCTTTGACGATCTTAAACTTTCATCCTTCGCATTCTCCTAGAGTGTTTTCACCCATATTTCATGATCTTTCACCATATGCTCTTATGGATCCGATGGTTCAGATTCCTCTGCTCATCTCTTCGGTGCTTCGGTAGTATCAGTTTTCAACTGAAACCTCACTACAATTTATCTAGAGCTCATGATCTATTGACAAGTTTCCCCTTGTGGATCAACGACTCTCGGCTCTTCAACCCTTCGACTCTTCTTCTCTTTGGCGCTTCGGGCTTCGAGAGTTTCAAAATCCTATGCACTCATTTCTCCCAGAGTGATTTCACCTGAAACACATGATCTCTTGACACGTGTCTCACCCTTGATATGACAACCTCTATCCTCTTTGAGTCTTCGGGTTTCGGGAGGTTCAACTCCTGCTCACTCGTTCCTCTCGGAGTGATTTCATCTGAAAATTCATATCTTTTTCCACCTGTCGCCCTAGATGATGGATGGTCCCTATTCACTTTGGGACTTTGATGAGTTCACTCTCTTGTGCACACAAGGGTTAAGTCTTGTGCACTTACCTCCGGATCCAACGGTTGTTGGTCCTCTACGTTCAGATCCAACAGATTGGGTATGTTGCTCCCCTCTGCACTTCCTTCATTCATTGGACACAGATCTAACGGTTCAGGCTCCCTTACACAACTAATCAGATGGTTATTGTCGCTCCTCCTCCTGAGATTTTGACATTTTTCGCCTTATAATATTTTTTCAGTGTTCAAAGGCTTCGACCTTTGAATGTTCTGCCGCGAACCTGGCTATCTGGGTCTCTCTTGCACTCTTGAATGCATTTTCTCTTCTGAGATTTTTGATATACTCAGTCTCCTAAGAGTCTCTACCCTTTTGTTTCCTTCCAAATGAAAACTTTGTGCCCTCCTAGAAACCTTCCGCTCAATGCACACCTTGTAGATATTTTCCACAGAGTGTTCAACAACTCTATGAGTATCTTCCTTTGATACTCTTCTCCTTGAAATTGACAGGATTTCTCTCTATGCACACTTGCACCTGCTCGATGCCCGCCTGGAAGAGCTCTACATAATTCTCAGTAACTTGGTTTCTCTCTGAACTCAACAAAGTGTTCTTCCTGTGCACTCCTTGCACTTTTGCTGATGAAGGTTCAAGGATATCTCTTTTGAGCTTCTCTGAGGTTAACTCACCTCTTTCAATGCACTCCTTGCGAACAAATGTGCACTCCTTGCACTTGAAACTCAAAGATGAGAAAAAAATTAAACTAATACAATACTTCACTAGTTCATACATTCAAAACATGAATGACATATAAAAGAATAACAATGAATGCAAATACATAAACACACCATGTGCAGGAAAAACTTCTTTTCTATTTCTCTGTGTGTCTATATAGATGTTCTTACAAAAAATGGAATGCAACATCGTCCCAGTTCTTTCTCCTATTCTAACTCTATCCTACGTTCTTCTTCTAAGAGTTCTCTTCTAAGATCTCTCTCTCTCTTAAGTCTCCTTTTACAAAACAGGGATCTACGATCTTGTCCTCTCTCACCTAATGTCATCTATTACATTGAATGATTATCCAGACCTAACTACAATCTAGGCCCTCTTACACTCAACCATTTAAGGCAAGCCTATATAATACCTGTACAAATGCATGGCTCAGTTATTACTTCCTTACAACACAAATCCCGAAAGGATCATATTTTGAATTTAAAAATGGGAGGGTCAATGCCTCTCCCTTTCTCCATTTTGTGCCTATGTGTTGGCTTGCTCGCCTATTTGTTGACGTGGAGGGATGCTACTGCATCACACTCGCAGGAATGCATGTGCATTTCTAGGAATGCACATGTGTTCCTAATGTGACAGGTTAGAAAAAAATCATACCTCTACTCAGCAAGCCATGTAGGAAAATTCCCAAGAATGCATGTGCGTTCCTTAGAAACACATGTACAAGAACATGTGTGCATTCCGAAAATAATTTGAAATAAAAATAAAGTGCAGGTGCTTTAGGAACACGCATGTGTTAATATTTATGTATTTGAAAATTTTATATGGTGGCCATGGTTTCCTACAATATGAGGATATTGGACTTGCACAATGCTCAGACTATGTAATATTCTCATTTATGGTTTGAGTCTCAAAGCAAGACTATGGCTTTGGACACATCTATTAATGGATTTTTGTTGAAGAAGGCATATGTGAGGTCGACACTATATTATGAATCCTTGGAAGTAGTTGTGAGTATAAAGTGCTCGTAGAATTGAGGGAAATTTAGTGTTGACTTCCAAGTGGATCTACAAGATCAAGCATGAATCAAACGACAACATCAAAAAGTACAAAAGCATGGTTGGTGTGGCAGTAGTCATTTTGGACTAGGGTTCTCCTAGAAAATGGGAGATACTTGGCTCATGCATAGAGACAAAAATGGAGGGAAATACCTTCCAACATGATGTCAAGGAGATAAATTTTGAGACATGATGCTCAGAGACATGCAGTCTCTAGGAGAAATATATCTCCATGAATGGATCATACCAGATAGCAGAGGCAGTTCTAGTGTATGTAGAGGCACTCCCATAGAGGGAGGAAGTACTAAATCCATAGAGATCATAGATTGAGTTACCTCCAGAGAAGGAGGAAGAGCTAACTTCAATTTCATAGGGAGAAAAGACAGAGGAGGAGTCACCTCTAGCTCTACAGGGAGTGTTGATGTTTGAGGCAACATCGTGAGACATTCTCCTTGGAGGGTCTTGTTTGGACTACTAGGGGGGAATGTAGAATTCATATTGAGGTGCTTCAGATGGTCAAATGAATGTTTTATCACTGAGAGTCACACTTATATTGTTGTAATTGTAAGCCCAATACCCATAAGAAATTTTAGAATTGGATGAGTGATGATATTAAAAAATGGATCAAACTGATAAGTTTCAAAGTCCGATCTAATGCATGAAATTCCAAAGACTATATTCCAGCAAAAAGGGCTATCATAATATCCAATTAGCACATATTTGAAATATGAATAGAAGAAAATGAAGAAAAAAATCAAGATGAACAGTCAATTTCACATGAGGCTTGATTGACACATTCATATTGTTGAAATTTTGTTAATTAGGATCCTTCTAATCAAGAAATAAATATTTGATCCAGGAAGAGATGCTTCACAAAATAAACATTAAATCATCCACTGCATAACTATGCTAACAAATATGCTGATAAATCCTTTATCAATCAATATTCCATTAGAGAAAGAAGATAAAGAAAATGAACAAATAAAGGATCACAAGATGATCTTTGACTACACAAGAATCCTCCATCCAGATATACAGAGTCTGAGAGTTTACAAAAGAGTAACAACCTTTTTCCTATCAATCCAACCCTTTCCTTATCAAAATGCACTTCCATATATAGTGAATCGTCTCTATATACCCTAAGGAGGTTGAAACCAAGGAGCTACATATGATCCTCCTCCATTTAGGAGTATTGTTACAAAAGATTCCAACAAAAACCTAACAAATTCCTATTTTTTGGGATCTTGTTTATTGAGATAATTTCCTTTTGAAATAGGTCATGCTTATTTATATGGAGATGTAACACATGTCCCTCATGTCCAAGTAACTCCTAGGAGGCCATTCGAACCTTCCTTGATAGTTGGCATCCTTATGATAGCTCGAATTTGTCAAATTGTTAGAGTTCACAACGCCTTTGACAACATGTGTTGCAAACTTTCTTGTAGGTGATGTTCTTATCTTTTAACCAAAAATACGAAATGGGTCAAGATGATGTTTTTTTAGAAATTCAAAAACATCATGTTCTTCCTCGTATTTTTGCACAAGTTCTTCCTTCAATTCTCATCTTCATGTTGCGGCTTAACCAAGCTCAAAATTGCTCTGCAACCTACAAATTTATCTTCTATATTCAAAGATTCTTAATCTTGATACCATGTTCAAGTTCAAGAAGAGACAAGCATTTGAAAACAAAGCATACACACAAAACAATGGAGTTGTTCAACTCTTCTCCATATTCATATGAAAATCTAAAATGCAAATACATAAAACCAGATATTTCTCTAGAACACTCCATCTTCTCACCTACATAATAAATGCATATCCACATATATTATCTAGTTCATTTATGATTCCTATCAAATATCAACTTGGTCAAATAAGTTGGAGGAATTATTCCATTTAACAAATATTTAAGGACCAAAAAGAGTATAAAACTATCAAATCATATCAATAAATTGATTGCGAGAGCACATTTCCAATTCTCATTGCAATGGTTGTGTAAGGGATATTCTTTGCAGTTTGCATAAGAAAACAAACTAGTCAATAGAGAAAGAGACACAATAATATGCCTTTGAGTTTTAAATTTAATGTACAAAAGGAAAAAGTACACAATTTAATTTCCATGATATCATCATCACAAAGATATTCAAGTCATTTTATCATAAAGTAGAAGCTATCCACATTTCATATAAAAAATAATGTAGAAGTAACAAGAACTTGTATGTTTCAAGTTATACAGAGAAGGTTATGGAATTCATTTAATCCATAGACAGAGTAAAACCACAACTAGGATTAATTTAATTGTTCTAGAGCCAAGGTTCACTTACTATCCTACATAGGATTTGAAATAATCATGAAATTTATCCCATAGCCAAAAATACAAAATATTATAGATATCATGTATCTGGTCAAACCATGGTTGTAGACGATGCATATAGATTTGAATGAAATTTTAATTCTGAAACCAGGGAAGCCAATTCGACTGGTACTAAACAATGGAGATATAGATCTACATAAAAATGAATTCTACACTAAATTACAATAAACATATTGCGACATCTCTTCGTGTTGCACCATGTTATCACTGAAATTTCGTCCGCACATGGCGACAAGAACTCAGCATCGTCAAAATAGGAATGAAGTCATTTATGGAACAGGATTAATTCCCCAGCATTGCAAAAGGGTCAAAAACTATACAAAGTAACCAAAATTGAAGGGCGCTTTATAGAATCTAGGTGTGCGCGCATATGCGCGGAACATCAATGTACAATGCGTGCATACACGCATGATGCACGGCTGTTGGGCGAAAAACCCGCGCACCTGCTAAACGGCGCATTTATTGAAATTGGTGTGCCTCCCAACCACTAATGGATCAGCTCCCAAGTCGATTTGACATCAAATCTGAGCTGAATCCGCATGGTAGGTTGGTCAAAGACCTAATTGAGCCCTAAAGAGCCCCTTTTTACACCTCAAAGGAGTTACATAATCACCTAATGTCGTGCTATAAAAAGCCATGAAGAAACATCATTTTCTCAAGGAATTTCATGTATTGTTATGCTGCTAAGATTGTTAAGGACTCACTCTTTGACAATTACACATTTGGCACCATTTCATAGGGCTATCCACCTCTTTCTTGAGTGGG
>ML777541.1:611887-628038 GCA_009831015.1 Picea engelmannii
TTCTCATTTTCTTATTGTAAGGAGAGAAAGTTTGTGAGGGCCTCAAGAGCCTTCCTTTGGAGGAAGAAGGAACCACAGTTCCCTTTCTTCATTGTGCTTTTGATTTCATCAATAGACCAGCTCAAAACATTGGTGATATTGGTCTTGTTGTCTTTGTTATTTCCTTTTCCATATGCTCATAGTTTTAGTTTGTTTTAATTTAATCCTTGTTTATAGTTATGTTTTATTTTCTCTAACCCTTTCCTCTACAACTGTCATGCTCTACAAGACCCAACAGGGCATGTAAGCACCCTTTATTTGCTCACCAAGTGACGAATTGGGTGCAAACAGATTGGCGACCATACTAGGGACAAGGTATCAATTCCTTCCTCATTTGGGTTCATTTTGCTTTCTTTTTGATTTCATTAACTTGCAGGTTCACAAACCGGCCTCTGCCGACCAGCTAACCAGCCAATTCACAAGAAATTGGAGAGAAATCTATCCGGATTTTTCTTCTCGGACTTTTTTCACAGGCACGTGGGTATTCCACCCCACAGGCGCGCATCGTGCGTGCATGTGCCTTTTCAGCAGTTTCTTCCTACACGCATGCGCTTTATCACTCAATTCTGTCAATGCGCAGGCGCTTCATGCGCCTCTGTCTACACTAGGGGCCACGCATCTGAACTAAATTTTACATTGTAAGGTCTTAGATGTGGGGAAAATCATTTTCCTTCTTAATAATGATGATATGCATGCTCTAAATACTGCACCACTTAGACCCCTCAACTTATAAAGTGGATAGTCAAACAAACATAAGCACTTAGGTGGATAAAAATCAATTTCCCTTATTTTCTTTTTGCCACATGGATGGCTTGCTTTGATTTATAAATCTAAGTTGAACATCAATTTTAATCACATCTAAACTCACATTCGGGACTAGAAGTTGTAAGTAACAATCTTGAGTATTCTCTTCTCTTGCACCATCAAGCAATCTTGAGAACCAGAAAAGGATTGCGAAAACGATCTCATCTCCCTTAACAAAATTTCAAAACCTTTAGGAGAGGACAAAGGCCTTTTTTGGGACCCCTCTTAGCTTCATTTTTTCAAACACATTCTTGTAATGGGCCCATACATGCCCACATGTCACAAAAGCTAGAGTAGTGTTTGAATTTTTGCTTTCTTAGATCAAAAAACTAGGAGAGTTTAAAGGTTTGTAACGGGCCCACACACGCCCACATGTTCAATCTAGGATAGTTTCATGCTTTTTCTAGATTAAATCACACATAGGGAGATAAAGGATAGTAACGTACCACATGTCCACATGCTAGTTTTCTAGGGCTTTTAAAATTCCACAAGGTTGTACCAATGACATCTAGCTAATTAGGTAATCACACTCTTGTAAGGACCAAGCGATGTCCACATGCAGCAAGGTGACATCTAATTAACTAAAATTCGGCGCACTTTCACTCACACACAAAAGACACTTCTTCACTCACATAGCCTCTTCTCGAAACGTGGAGGTCTAAGTAGGTTTCCTCCAAAGGGATTCTGAAAACACCCCATCTTTTCTTGATAGGACTATCCACTCCCACTTGTAATCAAATGAGGTTGGTTTTCACCCCCAGCCTCACAAAACAAATTCATCTAAAATCTTTCTAAACAACTCACTAAGTTGTCCTCCATAGGAGGTGCCAAAAGAAAATTTTAGTCTAGTTAGGATTTCGAGGGTAGGCATCTAAATAACCCCCTGTTATCTGGTTCTCACATTTTCAAACATAGAAGTTGACAAATAGGGAACTTCAAATCCTCCAAGTCCAGTGTTCCAATCACCATAAAGCAGGGAGATACCCGTGAAGGGTTGAAGGCCGAGGTCCGGTTGTTCTGTGTGTCCCCCCTTGAGGCACCCACCTCTTGGACGGGATCCATCCCGTGACCCATTTCTTAGGCCAAAAATCTAAATGCCGCACTTGGACCGAGGTACCTAGTGACCAACTTTAGGACATCTACCTAGGTGGTGATTGTGGGCTGCAATCGCACCTTGATTGGATTTTGTGTGGCTATTGGGAAGTATCGCCAACTCTTTCAGGATATTGCCCTCTCTACCCCTCATTATAACCAGTTATTTCATCCTTCACTAGTGTCTCTTCCGGTGACTTCAGACCCCATTGTTGAGTACTATTGGAAGGTCCAGTGCTATTTGAGAGGAAGGATGTTACGTCTTCTAGGACACGAGTATTTGCTTTCTTTTGATTCCCCCACACGGAAAAAACCCTCTTACCCACATATATGCTTCTTTCTCATTTATGTATGATGCAAATTTGATTACAGTTTGACTTTGATATATATATTGTGTAAACATTCAGCAAAGACTCTTGGTTCTATATTTCTCTCACCACTTGTTGCACACATTTCACACAATTAGTCTGACATCATAGGGGAACCACAGAACCCCAGTCGTTCACGACGCTTGCTCAACCTCCCTCCAATCTTAGGGGGAGTATCTGGTCGTACTCGTTCATCGGTACCTCCTTCACACACTCCTGTGAGTGCTACTATCCTAGGATCAGCTTTGCTTGGTTCTACCTTACTTGGGTCCACTTCCCAAGGTCATCCGTCCACTAGCTCTCCTTTGCACGGAAGAGGGGGACCCATCAGTGGACCACCACCGGCACCCCCCATACATCCACCTATTCCCACAAGCAGTGGTACTCCCTCGACATCAACTTATAGCACTAGTGAAAGCACTACGCCTTCCTATGTGCCTTACGGATCGCGACCACCACAAAATCCATACTTCCCTTTTCCTAGTCCCCCACAACCCATGGCTCCCCCCCATCCACATGCAGGGGTAAATTTTGTTCATCCTTCCGCTGCTCAACAATACCAGAATTTTGAACAATTAAATACAGCCAACCCAACCCATCAATCAAACAATAACAGGAAGAAAGGACAAAACAAGAATAACAACAATCCTGGTCAAGGTGGGAATCAACCCCCACAGCACCAACCACCTGGGGGCAATCAGAACCAAGGGAATAAAAACCCCCAAGGGGGCAATAACAACAACAAACGTCAAGGGTGAAATAATGTTAAAACCATCCACCCTTGTGCTCTTTGTGGCGAGTTCAGACATTACACTCACCATTGCCCCCAGATCGCTTATTTCAAACGGTTGAAAGATTCAGGTAGCCTCCCCCATACCCCTGCACAAAATGCCCCTCAGCAGGCACCACAACAGTACGTGCAGCAACCCCCTCCCGCCGTGCTGCAAAATCCTATCCCACATCAAGGTGTGATAAACACCCAACAAGATACACAACGTCCCCCACCTCAGGTGGGACAATACCACAACCCTAACAATCCAGCAGAGCGTACAATTCTCCTCACCAGTGAGGAAGAAATCCTTCTGCAAACACGGAATCATCAGTATCCAGCTGAGTCTACTCCCATCTCCCCAGAGACAAACCCTACACCACTGGGACCCCCGGTGGTACTCCCTCGCCCATCCGTCGAACTACCATTACACATCCCTCACATCCCTTTGTGCAGGAATGTTCACAACCCACAGGCTAGGGAAGCTCACAATTATAGCTTGGTAGATGACTTAGCACAATCCCTGGCTGCTATGTCAGTCTTGGAAGTCCTCCAGACTTGTCCTACACAACGGAAATCACTACTTTTCTCCCTGGGGGCAGTCGACCCTGCTGATACTCGACTCATCACCTTTGACCTTGATAGTTGTGAACCTCGTCTTCCCGTCGCAGTCGCTATTCAAGTACCAACAAAAATATGGAACATCACCGTCCATCGGTGTATCATCGATGAAGGAGAATCTACATGCATCATGTCCAAAACCGTATGGCAGAAACTTGGCTCCCCGGAACTAATACCATCCACCATCACATTACGAGCTTATGATGGACGACCATCATCTCCTGACGGGCTCTTCCAAAATGTCCCCATTGAACTCGGAGGCAAACCTATCCTCATTGACATCGAAGTTATCAAAGCTCAACTCGATTACAATATCTTGTTCAGACGTAGCTACATGTACGCTATGAAGGCAGTGGCATCTTCCGTCTTTCGGACAATCATGTTCCCCCACAACGGAAATATTGTAACCATCGACCAAGTCTCACATTATGAACCCAACCCCTTTGCCAATATCAATAACATTCTTCCCCTCATCCACACCAACCAAGACGCATATCCACTCGTCGAGATGGGTCCTAGTATTTTCAAAGATCCATCCTTGTTAGGGATGTACCATGGAGCACCACCACTCCTTCCCCCTAGTCAAGTATGCGTCATCTCATCTAACGAAACTCACCAGGAGGATGCTCGTCCTCCTCAAGAGGCTTCTGTCATTCCTGACGTCTCAACAGTCGCAGCACCACTCCCACTGGAGCCTCCTGCGCATTCGTTGACCCCTCCAGTCCACAAATCCACATCCCCTCAAGGGCCTAGGCCCATTTGGGAGATAGTTCCCCGACCCCTCACTCAAATTCCCTTCTTTTACCCTCCACCCGGTATAGAAGCTTTCCAGGTAGCCACAACTCTCACCTTACCCAACATGGTGCTAGCAATCCCAGTGTGGTACTTACAACCACCTGAGATGGTCCCTCGCCCATAGGAAGGCCTCCCCATGAAGATTCCTGTCCTCACCCCCACTAACCCCATTACCCCCATACTCCCTACTCCTCCTACTACAGCTGGGGGTAGGAGAAAGAAGAAGGAGCCCACATCTCCACTTCCTCCACGCATCCCACCACCTTGCGCATTATGTGAGAAAGAAGGTCACCAAACCAACAACTGCCCATCACTACCAGAATTATGGAATTTGATTCCACTCACTCCAAACCCCACCACACCCATCCCTACTGCTAGTCCTACTGCTACCACCCAGCCTTCCAGTAGTAAACCGTTGAGGACCAAATTCGCGTGTGCTATCTGTTCCGAGTATGGCCATTACACTCATCATTGCCCAGCACTGCCACGTTTCCAGCAAACATTAGCTGTTGTGCACCAGAACTTTCAGAACAACCCACGCCCTGCTACGTCCTCCACAATAAATATCACCGACATTCGCTATGTCACTACTTCAGTCAATGAACGCATGAGATTCCCTTGCTCTCTTTGCAATTCATTAGAACATTTTACATACCAGTGTCCTATGATCCTAGAATATAGGTGACGCCAATTAGCTCTGCACCACCAACCTGCAGAAGCGATCATTGACATCACTTCACCATTCGAAGATCTTCATGTCATTTCGCCTGAACATGAGGCACTCCCAACACCTCCTTGGTTCTTAGATGACGTGTCTAAGGATTTACCCCGTAACCCACCCAACTCTCCCGCTCATCCCCCTACGGAGACTCTCCATCCCACTACTACGGGTACCCCTCAGTACCTCAATATATGGTTAATGTCGAGTGAACCCTCACCCTCTCCTAGAATTACTCCCTCTGTTTCTTCAGCAGGGGGAAACCACACCGTCACTGAGATCACTCCTCACGATCCATTATATTCTTGTCATTTCCAATGTGACGAAGAAATACTGGAGGAGCTACAACGCCAGGACTCTCCTTGGGACGCACTACATCATCGTGCTCTCTTCTTTCCGCAGGAAGCCCTTATGCCTCCTAGCCACAATCCCATTTACGCGGTTGAAACCAAAGAATTTATCCCATCCGGGCCTATCGATTGGTTCAATAATCCCATTCTTGCACCCGATTCTTTTGAAGAAGGTAATCTGGCTAACATTTCCCCCACCATCAAAATCAACATTTCCATTAAACCGGGCACTGTCGAAGAAATCATCATTGGAGTTGCTTGCACTCCTCAGGAAATCACTGCATATAAAGCCCTCTTCCAGGAATATAGGGATATTTTCGCCTGGTCATACACAGAGATGCTTGGCCTTGATCCTTCTATTGTCAAGCATCGCATCGACACCTGGCCTGACATCACACCAGTTCGCCAGAAACAACGACCGCTACACCCATCCAAGGCCGCGGCTATCAAAGCCAAAATTGACAAATTGCGTACGACCGGATTCATTTACCCCATCGCTTATACTTCATGGGTTTCCAACCCTGTACCCGTCGACAAAAAATAGGGCACTATTCGTGTCTGCACCGACTTTCACGATCTTAACAACACATGTCCAAAGGACAACTTCCCAACGCCTTTCATCGATCAGATTATCAACAATTGCACCGGCCATGAGGCTCTCTCTGTTATAGACGGATTCTCTGGCTATAACCAAATTAAAATTCACCCAGTCGATCAGTATAAAACCACATTCATTACCCCGTGGGGTACATTTGCATATCGTGTCATGCCCTTCGGCCTCAAAAATACCGGCACAACCTTCCAGCAGGCGATGAAATACATCTTTCATGATTTGGCCACAATCATTCTCGCCTACTTGGACGACCTCACAGCTTGATCCAAGAAACACACACAGCACCTCGATGATTTATGAATCATCTTTCAACGGTGTCATCAGTACAACATTTACTTGAACCCTCTCAAGTGTGTGTTCTGTGTCACCGCAGGGCGCCTCCTCGGTTTTATCGTTTTGCAAAGTGGTATTACTGTGGACCCCCTTAAAGTCAAAGATATCACTGAAATTCCAGCCCCTCGAAATTTGTGACAACTGCAGAGTCTACAGGGAAAAGCTAACTTCCTCAGACGCTTTGTCCCAGATTACGCCATATGCGCACATGGTTTCCTTCACTTACTATGTCAAGACATCCCCTTTCACTGGGACGACTATGCCCAACAGTCATTTGACGATCTTAAAGCAGCGCTGTCAAATGCACCTTTGATTAGTGCACCTGACTACAATCGCGACTACATCCTCTACGTATCAACATCAGTTGTATCAGTAGCCGGCGTCCTCGTCCAGCTCGGAGATGACAATCATGAACACGTCATTTACTACATTAGTAAGAACCTATCAGGTCCACCCTTGAAGTACAAACACAAAGAGAGACTCTCTCTTGCAGTTGTCCTTGCAGTCCAGAAATTGCGCCATTACATTCTTCTTTGCACCACCAAGGTTGTCGCAGATTCCAACCCTATGCAATACTTGCTCAGTCGTCGCCAAGTTAACGGCAAATTTGCTCGATGGATTGTGATCCTTTAGGAGTACGACCTTGAGGTCTCAACACCTAAGAGTAAGGAGGCCCTTGTTCTCGCCGAACTTGCCATGGCCCTCCCCTCTGACAGACCTAGTGCCCCCGTCAACACTGACTTTCCTGATGAACATCTCTTTTACATCGCTTCCGATGATCCTTGGTATGGCGACCTTCTCATCTACCTACGAACTCAAAAGTTCAGTAATCACCTATCATAAGATGATTGTCGACGCATCTGCCATCAGGCCCCCCGCTATCTCCTCATCAGCGACATCCTATATCGGTAGGGCATCGACACCATTCTTCGTCGCTGCCTCACTATTGACGAGGCCGATAGAGTCTTAAACGACTGCCACAGCGGCACATGCGAGGGCCATCTTTCGGGTATTTCCACGGCTCAGAAGATTATCCGAGCTGGTTATTTTTGGCCTACCCTGTTTCACAATTGCATTCATGTCGTGAAATGATGTGAGCAATGTCAACTTTATGCCAACAAATCCCGAGCCCCCCCCCACCCTTCTTCACCCTGTCATTACTGCGGGCCCATTTTGTAAATGGGCCATCAACTTTATGACATGTAATCCCCCCTCCAGCAATGGTCACAAATACATTGTTGTCGCCGTCGATTACTTCACCAAATGGGCCGAAGCCATGCCCACTTTCAACAACACCGCTGACACTACAGCGCATTTTTTCTTTAACCACGTCATATCACGTTTTGGTGTACCACTCCAACTTGTTTCCGACCATGGGAAACACTTCAAGAATGAGATCTTTGTCGAAATCTCATCTCGGTTAGGCTTCTCTCACGAGTTTGCCTCACCATATTACCCTCAGTCAAACGGACAAGTCGAGGCAGTGAACAAAGTCCTCAAGACCATGTTACAATGCACGATTAATAAACATAAAACCAATTGGCATCATATGTTATTTTCCACACTATGGGCTTATCGAACGGCAGTAAATACCGCTACAGGTTTCACGCCATTTCATTTAGTCCATGGGGCTGAGGCAACTCTTCCCATCGAGTGTGAAATTCCCACCCTTCGCACCGCAATTGAGCTTTTACCTGACACTTCTCCAATGGAGCAGCGCTTGCTGAACTTGGAGTCTCTGGATGAAGATCATCGGTCCTCATTACAGAACAACGAGGCAGCCAAAAAATGATCCAAGGATACCTTTGAACGCCATGTCAACCTTCGATCATTTCGTGAAGGCGACCTTGTCCTAGCCTATGATATCGCTCATGATACCTTTGGCCATGGAAAATTCGAATCACTTTGGCATGGCCCTTACATCATCCAACATTTCCTCACCAAAGATGCATACATCCTGGCCTCCCCCGAAGGCCTCTCACTCAAGGAACCCGTCAATGGGTTATATCTCAAGAAATTTTATGCTTAGAAGTAGTCATTCTACTTTAGGTTACTTTTTCTTGTTTAGTGTTTTTAATATTTTTCCTCCTACCCTCTCATCTAAACTATCCTTTGTGCTCTTGAAAGATGCTTCCTCCACCAGCATACCACATTGGCTACACCGACGGCGCCAGCCGTTGGACACAAAATCTCGCTTCGGCTGCTTGGGCTCTTTACACCCCATCACATGAGATGCTACATTCTGGCGGAATTTGTTTGGGACCAGCAACCAACAACCAAGCCAAATACACTGCTGTCATTGGCCTCCTAACTGACGCCCAACATCATCATATTCATCACCTTAGCATTTTCCTCAACTCTCAACTAGTCGTTCTCCCACTCAACAATGTTTACCGTGTACGCGATCCGTGCCTCTTTCGCAAATACCTGCAGGTTAGATTATTATCTCAACATTTTGATTCCATTACATTTACACATATTCCAAGAGAATTGAATCAAACAACAGATGAAATAGCTAACATGGTGTTAGATTGGCATATATCACATCAAGCTACACATACATAAACATATCATACATCCTCTCACAGCATATAGATAGAATAGACATCATCATCATCAACAAAAAACACATGTAGAAAACATTAGAATCTCAAAACATATGTATACTCATATATATATGTCAGCCCATCAGGCCATCCGCATGTTTACATACAAAAAATACATCGGCCTGCAGGCCCGTGCCACATCTCGGTACAAAAACCGGCTCACCAGCCTATCAAAAAGGTATACAAAGTACATACATACATCAGGGTGCCTCTATCGGACCCCCAGCTACTCCTCCCTCAGGAGGAGGTGGTGGCCCACCCCCACCTGCCCCAGGTGGTGGTGGCCCACCCCCACCTTCCCCAGGTGGTGGTGGTGGAACACCTGCAGGACCCTCCTGCCCTGGCGGCAGGCGTCCACTCGTCATCGCGGCGAGCACAGCTGCTCGTCGCACTATCCCCCGCCATGGTGGCGGTAATCCAATGCACTGCTCCAGGAACCCCTCATCCTAGATACGGATCCACATGCCCTCAGGCACGTCCTGTAAAACCATCTCCAAACGACAGCGTATGTCATCAACATCAACTCCGACCGCCGCCGGAGGGGCATGAGATGGCCCTGCACCTGGGTCATCAAACCGACGCCTCCTCGCTACCCTCCTGGGCTCTGCTGGGGGCTCTGTGGCCTCATCTCTCCGACGTCTCTCACTGTGCGACAGTCTCTCCAGCTCTCGCTGAACCGACGCTCTCTGCCACTCCACCTCGTGCCCGCGAGGTGCTACATCTGCACATGCACCAAACAACAAACAAACAATCGTATCATCATCTATATCACACATGAACTGATATATGCAAACATAACATAAATCATAAAACAGATACACAACATCAACATACCTCGATGGTCAAATACCTCCCCAGGAGGCAACACCATGTCCACCCCGGAAGTCCACCCCAGCATAGGGGTACCGAAGTATGACCCGTGGCATCTGTCGCCAGATCTGTGCCGCCTGCACTGTGAAATAATGCCCACCTTCGCCACCACCATGGCGAACCAAAACTCCATCCCACCACCTCAATCGCGGCTCTCGTGCCCCAGGCGCCTCCAGTAGAACCCGTAGGCGCAGCATCAGCACCCTCTCCAAAAACCAGGCCACTAGGATCGAGCCAAACACAAACTCGCCTGTACCGGTGGACCGACAATGGTCTAGCTGTGCGATCATCCGTGCATGTAGATTCAACCCCCATGCAAACCGCTCACGGCCCACCACTACCCTCTCCATCACCAGTAGCTGGCCACCACTGATCCGTTGGGTCGCCAGTG
The DNA here is from genome assembly GCA_009831015.1 of Picea engelmannii. Lineage (NCBI taxonomy): Eukaryota > Viridiplantae > Streptophyta > Pinopsida > Pinales > Pinaceae > Picea > Picea engelmannii. Next base: position 622,257 of record ML777541.1, read on the forward strand.
ACCCATACATGCGGACAATCATCGCCGCTATGCAACGATGCAACAGGGAATCTAGACCGCTCACACTCACTACAGTCCCAGACATGTAGTTCTCGCCTGAGCAATATCTACAGGCGACATCAGCCAGGTGTGTATCCCTCGACAACACAGGCTCTGTCGGCAATGGTGTTCCCCGGAAGGGGATCCTGCTCAAGAAGTATATATCCTCCACCGTAGTGAAGGGGATCTTCTCTCCTCGCACGAGGAAGCAGTGCAGATCTGGGCTCCACATCTGGAGCAGGAACTGGAGTAAGTACTCCTATGCCCGTATCAACGGGCACTCAAAAAACTTTAGCAACCCACTGGTTGCTAAAGCCGCTCAAACCGCAGGCCCTGCATTGACCACAGCATCTCGCAACTGCGACCAGTCTCGCTCGCGCCACCGCACATCCATAGTCACTGCTAGCCACCTGCACATAACACAGAGTCCTGTATTAGCTTATGCAACCAACCAATGCATCAAAAAGACTCATTTTTTACCCTTCAACCTTGCCTCTTAGGCGCGGTTTCACCACCCACAGGCGCGCACACATGCGCACCTGTTCACTATATAGGCGTGCACGTATGCACACCTATTTTTCTCACAGGCGCGCTTGAGAGTGCGCCTATTCACCATACAGGTGCACGCTGATGCGCACCTATCATAATCACAGGCGTGCTCTAGTGCGCGCCTGTTCACCCCACAGGCGCGCACTGGTGCGCGCCTTTATTCAGTGGACAGGCGCGCATTTATGCGCACCTTCCACTGAATCTCCCGTGCATGCGGGCCCACACCCTAGTAAAAATCCCCTAAAAACCCCTCGTACGCCCCCCATACCCACCCTGTCCAAAAATTAGAAACCTATTTCTATGCAGGATGATCAGACCACTAACCTGATACTCGCACACCGTTGATCGGATACCTCATGCTCCCTGAATCACTCAATCTCCTATGAATCTTCTCGTCCAATCACTATAGCAGTAGGTACAAATGAGGTGGCAATATGGGCCCCATAGCTATATATAAGCCTTTTGCCAAAATTCCACTAACCATTTCGGGAGCCCACGGCATCCATTTTTCGAACCATCTTCAGCCACGGGATCAGCATCCCGCCACCTACATCACAGCTGTCCCTGGGCCGCTTTTCATCCTGAGCCCCCAGGGCACCTTTTTTTTCATATCATGGTCAGGTACACACGCGCATTGTCACATTTATCTAATACATGCTCATATCTTAGATTCTCTTCAGATATTGTTCACTTTGGGTATTTGGTTGTTCTATGTGCAGGTACATGATCATCACCTCTCAACATCATTCCTTCAGGTATATACTCAGCACTGGCATGTAGTCTCTCCCGTTGTATTGCATTTACATTTTCAGTCACACCCTCTGATATTGGCCTTTAGGATACCCATTCCCGGCTCTGCAGTACTCACACCTCCCTTTGCATCTTCAGTACTATAACCCGATAGCATTCTCACCCACATGAGTTGTCCCATTCATAGCACCTTTTGGCACTTTCGACACTCATGTTTTTCTTCATTACCCTTTAGGGATGGGAGTCCCGATAGTCTTTCATCATGTTGTAGATCAACCACATACTCCTTCTCCTCATTTTGCTAGATTTCCCACATGGACTCCCAGATCATCACTTTATGGTTCTATTATGTTTTACCTACACCCCCGCAGGATCATGAACCCTCCATTTCATCCACCATCAGTTTTCCCATCTGTGAACCTATCTTCATTTCACCTACCTCATATAGAAACTCACCAAAGGGGCCCCCACCCTTCATCCATTTGCCAAGAAATTTTTTCCCTCCCTGGGGCACTCATTTCACTCTGGGGCACCCGTTTCTGTATTTGTACATTTTTCCCAAAATTATTCATTATTTATTGTACAAATGCCTTTATTTCCAGTCATTACATTTTCTTTTGTCGTCACCGTTGGTGACTTGCTTTCTTTTTTGGCCACACACAACCCATGTCACCCTTGGTTGGAGCATTACTTATCATCTACCCTCGCTGGCATCGTCCATATCTTCAGAGTACTCCATAGGTCACTTACCTCTACCCTCTGAATTTGTTCACCTTGTCCCACCTCTGGCACAACTTATCCTCGGTCTTGGAGTCCCCCTGACACTTGACCTTGTCACACGGTTGCGGCCACTGTTTGTCTCATACATCCTCCAACCAAGGGAAGTCTTGAATCTTCCTACCTTTTTACTTCGTTCATGTACCTCTGCCACTTCCTCACCTCAGTAGATTCCACAGAGCACTTTGCCTCTGGGAGTCGCGTCTCCCTTTTTGTCGACATCAACACAATTTTCCAGAAGCGCGACAGTATCTTGGTTCTCATTCAATGAGAAATCTCGGGCGACACAGGGGGAACCCCCATTTCTCCCTGATGTCGTTGACCCCCACAACATTCGGTGCCAACACTTTCTCATGTTATGGTGGGTCTTACTTTGCGACTATTGCAGTTCTTTTTATTACTTGCCGAAGACCTCTGAACTTGGTCGGGCCATCACTACCCACATCACCATCGCTTCTTATTACAGCGATCATTGCCTATTGTTCCGAGTATGTTCCTTTGCAGAATTGCCTTCTGCCTTTATCATTACTGCCCCCGAGGGTGCTGCAGTTGTCTACACCAACACTTCAGTCATCTTTTTTCAAAGTTACATAAACACGAGCATGGGGCATGCCCGCCTCGTTTGTACACAGTTGTATATTGTTACACACCTTCTGGAAGGTCGGGTTCTACCGGTTCCTTTCTTCTCCAAAGGATTGCTCTACACAGTCCCACTATTGCTCTTCCTTACAACAACATTCTCAGTAAAAGAAACATTGATGGATTTTGGCTATACGTATTCTCCTAACCTCATCCATTAGGGGGCATTTGTTATCACTGAAATTTCATCCACACATGGCGACAAGAACTCAGCATCGTCAAAACATGAATGAAGTCATTTATGGCACAGGATTAATTCCACAGCATTGCAAAAGGGTCAAAAACTATACAAAGTAACCAAAATTGAAGGGTGCTTTACAAAATCTGGGTGTGCACGCATATGCGCGGAACAACAACATACAATGCGTGCATACGCGCACGATGCGCGGTTGTTGGGCGAAAAACCCACGCACCTGCTAAACGGCGCATTTATTGAAATTGGTCGGCCTCCCAACCATTAATGGATTAGCTCCCAAGTCAATTTGACATCAAATCTAAGCTGAATTCGCATGGTAGGCTGGTCAAAGACCTAATTGAGCCCTAAAGAGCCCCTTTTCACACCTCAAAGGAGTTACATAATCACCCAATGCCATGCTATAAAAAGCCATGAAGAAACATCATTTTCTCAAGGAATTTCATGTATTGTTATGCTGCTAAGATTGTTAAGGACTCACTCTTTGACAATTACACATTTGGCACCATTTCATAGGGCTATCCACCTCTTTCTTGAGTGGGTATGCTTGGAGTTCTTTCACCATCATTCTCATTTTCTTATTGTAAAGAGAGCAAGTTTTTGAGGGCCTCAAGAGCCTTCCTTTGGAGGAAGAAGGAACCACATTTCACTTTCTTCATTGTGCTTTGGATTTCATCAATAGACCAGCTCAAAACATTGGTGATATTGGTCTTGTTGTCTTTGTTATTTCCTTTTCCATATGCTCATAGTTTTAGTTTGTTTTAATTTAATCCTTGTTTATAGTTCTGTTTTATTTTCTCTAACCCTTTCCTCTACAGTTGTCATGCTCTGCAATACCCAACAGGGCATGTAAGCACCCTTTATTTGCTCACCAAGTGACGAATTGGGTGCAAACACACCATCTACATCCTCCAAATATGAAATCATTGCAATCCTTTCAGGGATTTCATGACCATCGACTCACACACACAAGTTAGGAGTTACAACAAAGTACAAACAAATAATTATAATTGTATGAGAAATGTTATTTAAATCCAAGATCAGTGTAAAGCCAACCTTGAAATTAAAGTTTTTGAATGTTTTCCATGCAAGTTGTACTGAAGCGGGACCACTAACATTCAATGCAACAAAAACAAGTTGTACTCAAGCAAGACCATTCACATCCAAAACTTGATGAGTGTTTTCAATATCATTGCAAACCTCATTACCCTCAAGATTTCTATAATTCAATGTTATATTGATATAAAAGCTCAACCAAATACAAACTATTTTACATTTCTATTTACTGGAATTTATAAAAGTAAAATAATTATTCATTATCAAATTTTAGTTTATATGTGAATATATAAGAATATAATTAATTTATTATTATTTTAATTTTAAATTTAATATCAAATTTTTAAATACATTTTTTTTTAAATATATATATATAAGTAATTGAATATATAATTGCAAGAGTTGGTCATCCTTTAAGGAAACAAGTTAACAACCCAAGATCAAAAAGCATTTGATAGGAGTGAAAATATGCCTCCTTATAGACCAACTGGTTATTTCATGTGGCATGCTTTTCCTTGAATATATGCTCACATTTACCCAAAGCAGCCAGTAATAACTATCCCATTATTGATTAATGTATTGAATTTTGATATATTATACTGATAAGTTTTGCAACCTAATTGTTATTAATTTAGATTCATGTAAATGTGAAATTTAATGTCAAAAGTTTAAAAAATTAAGTTACTTTTAAATTATAAGGTATGCACTTCAAGGACTTAGTCTGAGTAAACCCTTCACTATTTGGTGTCATAATCCACTCAGAATGCTTGATATTATCTTTGTCTTTTTAGATAACTTTGTCCTTTTAGATAATTTATTGGGAAAGCGATCGAAGCCCATAAAATCTAGGTTATTTTATTTTATTTTATTTTATTCCTCTCATTTATTTTATTGGTTGAGCCAAGTTTTTCCACCTAGACTCCAAAGAACAATCACATATCAAAGTGTGTTGGAATTGTTGATGTTTGGAAAACATTAGAAAGACATTCTCCTAGATTAATAATTAATAATACAATTATTAATTATTAAATAATATATAATAAGTAATAATAATAATGAATAGTTATTTATTATCCAAGGGATGCATCCTTTCATGGATGGTCACCATATGTTATCTATATATGGAACACTCATCATCGTAATAATACATCGAATATAATATATAATATCATAGAAATTCAACATGGTATTAGAGCAGAATTAGGCTTGACCCCCTCACGGGAGGGCCCAGTAAAATGAAAGAGCTAGCAAGAGACTCCCTCAATACACTAAATCGTAAATGCAAGAGAAATGAAATCTTGTGAATGGTAGTGTTGAAACTGAACTCAAATCTTTACCTTAAGAACAAAGTTTTTGATATCCTGGAGTCTTTGCACTTCTCAAAATCTTTATAAATCAAAATTTTCATACTTAATAAATCTGAAATACACTTGGGGTTTATTTCGGGAAAAAAAAATGTTTGGAAATTATTCAATGAATGTTCCAATACTTTCTCAAATAATATTCTAATGAATCACAATGATAAAATTCGAAGTTTTCTCTAAAATCATATCGGGATATCGGAGTTCGCGGTTTGATAATAACAAATTTCAGTACACATTAAATCCCGATATCCCGACCTCCGATTTCCCGATATACTAATCTTCTATTAATCCATTATTTTCCTAAATCTCATTTAAAAAATCAGTCTTAACCGTTAAGTTAATCATATCGGAAAATCGCGTTTCGCTGTTCGAATGAACAAGTAAACTTAACATCGTTTTTTCCGATTTCCCGATC
>ML777541.1:632648-647198 GCA_009831015.1 Picea engelmannii
AACAAAGAGAAGAAAGACAGAGACAGTTGAGAAACTGAATCTGACCGACCCTTCCTTGTCCTTTATTTTGAAAGAAAACACTATTATTTGGGATGCCTAGACGGTGTGTTTTATAGCCTTAAAACACAAACTCTGGAACAACAGGTAGAGTATATTTTTTGGTAGACAGTGTATTTATATTGTGTGTGTTTGTCCATGAACTGTGATGGATATGAGCCATCATGTAGTGGTGATTTATTACAAATATGACATTGTGCTCATTTCCTTTGGGTCTATGGATAGTTGAGGCAATGTCGAGATTGTATGTAGGGATTGGATTCCTGGGAGACCATGCTAGAGATTGCAGTGATGATGGTGCAGTTGATTCCGGAGGACCAACTGGGGATGCTACAAGACATTAGGCGAAGCAACCTCGCATGTTATTTATGGCAGCAGATTGAGAACTCGAATTTTCTGAAGACATGTTGTGTGTGCTCAGTTTTTTATATTGTTCTGACAATGATCGGTTGGTGAAGCGGATTGGGAAGGAGAATTGAATATCTCATTAATAATAATACTCCCATGCAACTAAACACTGTTAAAACCGAGGACCTGATCCCCCCTTTCATTTTTTCACAACTCAGATTCTTTACAAAGAGTTTAAGGAGCACTATACGATGCTCAAAATTTTAGTTGCATTAGCATGGTAAGAGAGAACAATGGTTCTAAGAATTTATCTTAATCATGTTGTCAGGATTTGCTTCCCAATGTACGTGAGAAAGGCGTCCAAGGACAACGATTTTTCTATTTGTTGGAATGATATACCCGATGTGGATTGGGTATGCCTCTTACCATCATGTAGTCACTACTTTCACCTGGATTGCATAGACTAGTGGCTTCCATACCAAGCTACTTGTCCCTTATGAAAAGGTTGTACTCACCGTAATACCCATCAAATATCAGAGAGGAACATATTATCAATTCTACAGTAAAATTAACGAAACCATACTATTGGTTTATGAGTTTGGAAATTGTAGCATTGCAGTATACTATTTTGTTCAATATGGATTTGCTACAGAAGTGTTCATTCTCAGTATTGAGTAGATCAAATCCTCAATGTTTTAATATTTATCTATTTGAAATTTTTTTATGGCACCCATGGTTTCCTACAAGATGAGCATATTGGACTTGCACAATGCTCAGACTGTGTAATATGCTCATTGATGGTTTGAGTCTTAGAGAAGAACTATGCCTTTGGACACATCAATTAATGGATTTTCGTTGAAGAAGGCATCTGTGTGGTCAACACTAGATTATGAATCCTTGGAAGTAGTTGTTAGTACACAATGATCATAGAATTGAGGGAAAGTCAATGGTGAATTCCAAGTGGATCTACAAGATCAAGCATGCAACAAACGACAACATCGAAAAGTACAAAAGAATGGTTGGTGTGGAAATAGTCATGTTGGACCAGGGTACTCCTAGAAAGAGGGAAATACTTGGATCATGTGGAGAGACAGACATGGAGGGAAAGACCTTCCAACATGATGTCAAGGAGAGACATTTCCAGACATGATGCTCAGAGACAAGAAGTCTCTATAAGTAGTATATCTCCATGACTTGATCATATCAGATAACAGAGGTAGTTCTAGTGTATGTAGAGGCACTCCCAGAGAGGGAGGCAGTACTACATCCATAGAGATCATAGATTCAGTTACCTCTAGAGAAGGAGGAAGAGATACCTTCAATTTCATAGGGAGAAAATATAGAGGAGGAGTCACCTCCAGCTCCATAGGGAGTGTTGATGTTTGAGGAAACATCGTGAGACATTCTCCTCAGAGGGTCATGTGTGGACTAGTAGGGGTGAATGTAGACTTCATCCTCATGTGATTCAGATGGTGAGATGAAGGTTTTAGCACTGAGATTCACACGTAGACTGTTGTAAGTTTAATCCTAGTACCCATCAAAAATTTTATAGTTGGATGAGTGATTATATTAAAAAATGGATTAAACAGATAAGGTTCAAAGCCCGATATAATGCACAAAATTCCAAAGACTATATTCCAGCAAAAAGGGATATCATAATCTCCAACCAACACATATTTGAAATATGAATAGAAGAAAATGAATAAAAACATCAAGATGAACAGTCAATTTCACATCAGGTTTGATTGACACATTCATATTCTTGAAATTTCATTAATTAGGATCCTTCTAATCAAGAAATAAATATTTTCTCCAAGAATAGATGCTTCACAAAATACACAGTAAATCATTCACTGCATAACTATGATAACAATTTTTTTGATAAATCCTTTATCAATCAGTATTCCATTAGAGAAATAAGACAAAGAAAATGAATAAACAAAGGAGCACAAGATGATCTTTGACTACACAAGAATCCTCCATCCAGATATACATAGTCTGAGAGTTTACAAAATAGTAACAACCCTTTTCCTATCACTCCAACCCTTTCCTTATCAAAATCCACTTCCATATATAGCTAATCATCTCTATATACCCTAAGGAGGTTGAAACCAAGGAGCTACATAGGATCCTCCTCCATTTAGGAGTCTCGTTACAAAAGATTCCAACAAAAACCTAACAAATTCTTATTTTATGGGATCTTGCTTATTGAGATAAATGCCTTTTGAAACATGTCATGATGCTTGATCTGGAGAAGTAACACATTTCCCTCATGTCCAAATAACTCCTAGGATACCATTCAAAACTTCCTTGAAAACTGGTAACCTTCCCATAGCTCAAATTTGTCAGACTGTTAGAGTTCACAATGCCTTTGATAACATGAGCTGCAAACATTTCTATAGGTGATGTTTTTAGATTTTCTCCAAAAATATGAAGTGGGTCAGGCTAATGTTTTTTCAGCAAGTCAAAAACATCATTTTTTTCCTCTGCACCAAATTTCAAAGGAACCCAGATTGAAATTCAAAATCTCTTATCAAAACAATCCTGTAGCATCTTGTTTCACTTTTGCAAAGATTCAACACCTCAAAACTTATTCCAGGAGTCCAAAAATGTTGTAAAAACTTCATTATGTTCATATATGACTAGAGGAAAACTCCAAAACTACTAATCATGGTTTAAAACTCATAGCCATCACCAAAAATGTTGTAAAATGCATGAAAACATAATCTTTGACCAAAATTCATGTTGGTTATGGAGGATCAATGTCTTTATATTTTGGTTCTGGAGCTTCTTATGATAGCCACCTTGGCCAACATGTATACTCATTGCTTGGATAATTTTTGTAATTTGTTATGACAGTTGGTGTGTGAAAACATAGTGAACAAGAGTTTTATGTTTTAATGATAGAACTGTTTTCCTAGAGTCCAACTTGTCCAAATATTTATACACATCAATGGTATGAGATAGATCACCTTTCAAGAATGAGGATTAAGGAACAACCATTGAGATTTGTAATGAAAGGAAGACAATTGAAGATTCTTGCTAATAACAAGGTTTCAACAACATAGATATCAGTTTGCAGCACTAATGAAGTATGAAATTTGAAGCCACGTTCTCAAATGATTTGACCATACACTTTAGGTTTGATAGAGGTCTCCTTCAATGGATTCAGATTACACTTCAAAATGATGCAGAAAATGAGGGTTTGAACCAATTCTAGAAATAGAGGGTTTGTAGCATCAATTCAAACTCAAATTGCACACCTCAAGGAGATTGTTAGAAGATCTGTGACATAATCCTGGAAAAAATGGTTAAATGTAGGCTCTGAAAATAGTGAAATCCTCTTTGACATGATTATTTAATTGCAATGATGAAAAATGAATGCATGAGGTACTTAGAGTATGTTGCAAACTCTCCTAGTGAGTTGGCAGCACATACACCTGACTTTGACTTGACACTTAAACAGATGGATGGTGACAAGAGGAACCTTGTTTACAACTTGGAGGTGTGACATGTCAAAGTAATGATCTAAAAATCAAAGGTGTGACTCATAGGGGTTTATTTACCTTGTCATGATGACAAATTACATAACCCAAAGACTCTAGACCAAGGCTAGACATAACTCAAATTATTTAAAACAAAACCTAAGTTTATGACCATATCCTAAAGACTCAAAACCTATGACCTATAAACCTTAGGACTCAAAAAACCAAACCAAATTGACTCTTTTTGACCCCTACAATTCTATGTGCTAACATATGGCTCCATAGGGGATGGATACCTCCCTATGAGGCTCGAAGAACATGCAGTTCTAGTGCCTTATCCATTGGGAAAGGATTCATTATTGATCTACTGCAAACCAAGAAATTAAAAGAAACAAAAATGTTTGTATGATGAGATTATTTACCTACTTCTAACCTGATCTTTGAGATTCTTGATCAGGTGACATAAAAAATCCAATGAATCCATGAAATGACCTTGTCTACTGATTGAATTCCTTGCATAACCATGCTTACTAGCAATTCAAACTAAAAATTAAATCCAATCTGAAAACTCTTCCACTTTGAAGAATCAATTCCACTAATTGATTGTAGGTAACTCATAAAGGTCCCTTTCTCTGATGTTTCCAGTAGAAATGAAGATGGATCTTGAAGCATATGTGTGAATATCACTTGTTGATCAATAAAAAGGAAATGACAACATGTGTCTATAGTTCCTTCCTATTCACAAGTATATAGTAACGTACAAGCTTCTTTCTTCACTGTATCATTTTCTTCAAATGTTGATTTTTCTTGTTCTAAATTTTCAAATGCAAGATCATTCTCAAAATAAAAGGCAACAATCTTATTATTTTCCTTATCATGCATTACAACCTCACTAAAATTATCCATATATAAAACCATAGGATCACTATGAACATGGAAAGGTTGTTGTTGACTTATAATGTTATCCTTATCTTCCAAAAAACTTGTGTGATTTTGCAGCTCAACTCTTCCTGCTCTATAAGAAACTTCAAATTTTTCTTTCAAAATATTAAATGAAGAAAAGAATAATGGAAATGACTTACCTCCAACTAAGTCACAATTTTCCCTATGATAGAGGTCATAACTGTCATAAATGGGTTGATTGTTTTCATAAGACTGTTGAGAAGAATCCTTTTCTGGATGAAAGTATATTTCTGATATTTTTTTGAAATCATCCTCATCATATTGATTCAAGATATTTTCGTCAGGTGACCTATTAAAGAATTGTATTAAATGAGCATAAACAAAAGTACACCATAAAGAAGGAAAAGATCCAAAGGAAAGAGACATAATCATGCAATATGAACACAAATAACTTGATAACGAAGTTCGTCCCTGGTGGACTACGTCTCTGAGTCCTACTATCAAATGGGTAGGTATTTTTATTAACTCCACAAAAGAATTGGGAAAAATACATAAGTATACCTCATTCTGGAGTTAAGCTACAAAAGCTTTGCTCAGATTAGAAAAATAACATCACCACTGCATTCATGGAGTCATTTAACCTAAAAATGACTGTCACCATGCCTCGATCTAAGTCAGACACTTTTTGGCCCAAGAGGCACCCTTGCCTTCGTTTTTGTACCACTACTCCTGCAATAAATGACTGGACAGATCTCGAACTGCATGCCAAAATATCAAAAATCAAACCCAAGTCCATACAGATCTGTATGGGCGCTTTTGGTCTCACCTCTCATGCTTTTGTGTTCCCAATGCACTGATCGCGGGCCCTTCTTATATAAATTTTCGAAGGTTATGGAATAAAGGAAGTGGTTGGTGCGTTGGTGGGTGGAACTAAATTTAGACACTTAGTTAGCGGAGGTCCCAGGGTCGAATCCCATGGACTCTGCTCCATTTGGCAGAGTGTTTGGCAGTTTCTGGCTAAATATGGCTGACATTTTGGCGTGCTCTGCTAAATGTGGTGGAGAATCGAGCGAATGGTTTGGCGGTGGTTAAGTTTGGTGGTTGGCGAATATGATGCCAGTTATGGTGGAAATGCTGCCATATTTGGTGGTCGGTTTATATATATATATATATATATTTTAACTTTTTGGTCATAAGGCTTCCTTATGCATTTCAGGGGTGCCACGTGGAGCCTTCCTATTGGTCCACATGGCATCCATTGATTTTTCTAGCTGTGTATGATGACATCACCTCGAGACACATGGCGCATTCTAGGTGGTGCCACATGGCATCATCTAGGGGTGCCACATGTCACTTTTTTACTCATCCACATGGCACCCTAAAAAGTCCAAATTCGAGTGACAAGTGGTAGCCTTTGGTGCTTCCATGTGGCATGCTGAAATCATCATGACACATGTCACCCTATACGCTTGCCATGTAGGTGGTACGGATGCTGACATCATCTGTGTTGATGTCATCAATACGGATGCTGACTCATCCCTACTGACTAGGCTAGGTTGACCAAAACGTTGATCGCTTATATCTTTCATTCTGTAAATCCGTTTGACGGTCCATTTGCATCGTTAGAAATCTTGTGATGCTCTCTTCACGATCATGCCATTTTCATTGAGTTTTGGAAACTTTGAATTTTTTCTCTTTTGTTGTCTGTTGAAGCCATTTCGAGCTTTCTAAGTTTCTTTTGTGCACTCTGAGTTGTTATTATCCTTCTCTGGATCCTTTTTGTATCACGCCTTCCCACTAAGATATTTTTGGACCAAAAAAATATTTCATTAATCAAATGGTAAGTGAGGGAAGAGTTCCCTCACCTTATCCTTCTCAATCCACTTTTCCTTGCTTGGATGCATTCCCTTTAAGCCTACTCGAAGATAATCAACACCACCCCTGCGTGAATTCCTCATCCTTCTTTCCGGGATCATATCTTCCCCTCACTCATCCAAGCACCTAGGTGAAAACTCATCAACTGATGGAATTGAAACTTCCTCATCTTGATCCATGATCATGGGAGGCTCAAAATTTTTTAAGTTCTCTATGTTCACAACGAAGTAAATCTGCATATAAGGTGGAAGATCTAAACAAAAATCATTAGTGTTGCTCTTCTCTAAAATAGTGAAGGGTCCATATCAGATGGGCTTGAGTTTCTTGCCTTCACCCTTCAATCATTCATTGCTGATGTGAAGCCATACCCGTTCTCTAACCTGGAACTGATGATCAACCCTATGTTTTTCATGCCAAGATTTATACTGTGCTTGACTCTTCTCCAACTGTTCCTTGGCTGCCTGGGGTATCTGCTGGATCCTATGGATGAACTTGTGGGCTCTATCCTCTATTCATTCTTCATTCACATTGACATATTTCCCATACATCAAGTCCAAAGGAACCTTTGGTAGGTATCCAAAACATGTTTCAAAAGGTGAACTCTGAGTGGATGAATATAAAGCTCGATTATAAGCATGATGTACATAGGGTATTTGTTCATCCCATAACTTAGGATGCTTGTTGCAGTAGCCTCGAAGTAAAAGTACAATTGTTCTATTTACCACCTCTGTCTATTCGTCGGTATGTGGATGAAAATCATTTCTCCTCTTCAATTTGGTGTCCATCATCCTCCACAAGCTATTCTATAAATCCCTAAGGAATCGAGTATCTCGATCCGAGACAATGGACGTGGGTAATCCAAAGTGAACCCAAATATGCTAAAAGAAAATATTATCATTATGCTCAGTAATGATCTTCTTTTTACATGAAATCAATATACACACCTTGTTGAACCTATCCACTATGACATACAAATAATCATGACCCCCTTTGGTCATTGGTAAACCCACTACAAAATCCATGGAGACACTTTCCCATGGATGGGATGGAACAGGAAGTGGTGAGTATAGCCCCAATTTTCTATTAGTGGTCTTACAAGTAGAACACATCACACACCCCTTTACATATTTAGTTACAATTTCTTTCATTTGAGTCCAGTAACAAAACCGTTGCAATTGAGCCATAGTTTTTCCTACCCCAAAATGCCCCGATACAAGATAAGTATGAGCTTCTCATATTACATGGACTCGTTCACTTGTAGGAATACATAGCTTCCCAACATGATAGAGTAATTTTCCCTATAGACAATAGTTCTCGACCTGTGCACTATGGGTTGGCTTCTCATATACTTCTTTAAAATATTCATCAATGGCATATTGTTCTACATAGCTATCATGAGATAGAGAATTACTCTTCAAAATAATAGAAGCAGCAATAGGAGGTCTAGAGAGCATATCGGCTACCTTATTACTTGTACCCTTATTGTACCTGATTACCAAATGAAATTGTTGTAGAAAAACCATCCATTTGTAGTGTCAAGATTGTTGCAATTTGGTCCATGCTTGAAGATATTGTAAGGGATGGTGATCTGTATGTATGATAGTTTCCTTAGTAGTGCTTCCATTTCTTTACGCTCTGAACTAATGCATAAAACTCTTTATCATATGTAGGATAGTTAACAACATCTTGGTTAAAAGTATCAGAGTGGTAATAAAGAGGCTTATGATATTGCATCAATACTGCACCTATGGTTTACCCGTTGGCATCTATCTTAATCTCAAATGGTTGTTGAAGATTCGGCAGTGCTAATACTGGTGTGGTAGTGATCTTCTCCTTCAAAATGTTGAAATCTCTTTGTTTCTTTCCTTCCCACTGAAAAGTGTTCTTCACACTGGTTAAGGCATGCAGAGGAGTTGTTATAAAGGAGAAGTTGGGAATGAATCTCTTCCAATACTGGACTGCACCCAAGAAACTCTAGAATTTGGTCACACTTTTTGGCTCAGGCCAATTTACAATTACTACGATTTTGGAAGGATCAATATTCAATTGTCCTCCTCCCACGATATGACCTAAGTACACAAGTGAAGTCTTTCCAAATTCACATTTCGACATTTTCACATACAACTTTTCCCTTTGCAAAGTATCTAGTACTTGCTTTACATGCCTTACATATTTATCCCAAGTCCTGATAAAAACAAGAATGTCATTTAAATACACAATCACAAAGTCATCCAGGAAAGGCCTGAATACATCATTCATCACACCCATGAAATTTGTCGGAGCATTGAAAATCCCAAACGACATAACTAACCACTAAAACAATCTATGTTTGGTTTTAATGGAAGTCTTCCATGCATCCTATTATGCAACCCTACTTTGATGATATCCATTGCATACATCCAACCTAGTGAAATAAACAACATTCTTCAAATAATCAAGTAAATCATCTATGTGAGGAAGAGCGTATTGATTTTTCACTGTGATTTTATTTAAAGCCCAGTAATCAACACACAGTCACCATGTGCCATCTTTCATTGGAACCATCATGATTGGAGAACCACAAGGAGATGAACTGGGCCCAATGATCCCTTGATCCAATAATCCCTGTACATGCTTCTTGATCTCTGTCATGTCCACAACTAACATCCTATACATGCCCACATTAGGAAGAGGAGAATCCTATTGAAGATGTATCTCATGTTGGATTTCCCTCTTAGGAGGTAATCCATCTGGTTCCTGAAAAATATCATCACACTTAAAAACAATATCAATTAATTCCTTTTTATGAGATGGATCACACCCTTGGAAAGCGTCAGATGTCCCGACATCTTTCTCTTTGACGACCATGAGTACATATATCTTATTAGTGGTTATGAGTCTTTTCATTTTCCCTACACTAAAAATTTTCTTATTTACCCTCATGCTGGGATCTCTAACAATATATTCCACTCCCCCTTTAGTAAGGTGGTATTTTTTCTCATGATGAAAGAAGACTTCTTTTCTATCATAAAGATTGTTGGAGTTACTTCACACACACCTAGTATTTCTTTTTACTAAGGTTTTTATTTGTTTATTAATCATAATTAGTCATTATCTAGTCTCCTATATTTTAGGAGAGAATATTCCACCTAGAGAATATTCTCTTTCAGTTCACACTTTAGTTTGACTAGTTGAGTTGAGTTTAGATGTTGCATTAGGATCATCACCATGAAACATTGGGATCATCACCATGATAATTCGACCTTGCCTTGGTATCATCACCAAAGTGGCGCATTATCCTTGATTCCTTGAGTTAACTCCTCACTACTTTCTGTTCAGTCAGTTAACTGAAGACTAGTTGACTAGTTAACTCAACTAGGTGGCAGTTCACTCCCGTAACTTCCTGAGAGACTAGAATAGGTGGCAGCTCACTCTCGTAACTATTGGTGTGTGTCCACATCACTCTATATCACCACTATGGTGACTTGGTTCACCTCAAGTTGAACTCATTGAGTTATACAAAGTATATCATGTGTAAATTATTCATTATTCACAACGATTAATGAGAATTCTTTCCATTCTTTCTCTCCTTCTTTTTCCAATTCTCTTTGCAAATGTGTGTATCATTGTTTAGGTAGATATATTATGTGCAGGTCAACAAATTTACATGGTATTAGAGCCAATGGGCTGCTAAGCAAAAGATACACCAAAATTTTTTGCAGGTACAAAAGATCGAAGACGGCGAAAAGATGGAATTCCAAAAAGAATTCATTCTTACACCTTACAACTATTTTGCATGGAAGGAGAAAATAGCCATACATCTTTGATCCATAGGGTTGTATAGGTTAACCATGAATACAGATATAGAACCGACATCAGCCATAGAAAAATCCAAGTACTTAAATCGCATGGATGAGGCACTCGGAACAATTTGCAGTCTTATTTCTCCCGATCTCCTTTTTCATATATCTTCCTGTAAGACTCCCAATGAAGCCTGGGCCATCTTGGAAGGGATCTTTGGAAATAGGATGAGATGAGGGGACACATGCTAGAGGTGGAGCTTCTCACATTGGATCCAAAAATCTTCGAGAATATCCAAGATTTCTTTACAAAATTCAAGGATTTACTGTCGCAACTCAAAGCTTGCGGGGTTGATAAATTGAAGGAGGAGAAACAAATGGTTCTCACCATCCTCTCCAAGATTGGACCTAAATTCTCTGTATTCGTATCCACATTCCATACTGTCATATTTGCCTGTGGATCCACCTGGAAGATGCCTTCTCTTGAGGAATTTATCGAATCCCTGACACAAGAGAAAACCAAGCTCATCAACATGGGTGCAATCAAAGACCCAAGGGCACATGCACTCACTGTGCATGATGGCAGCCAAAAATATCATAAATATAAATATAAATATAAGCAGAAAGCTCATGTACATACGAAGAAGGAAGGGTACACAAAACCCTTCATTGATGCCTCCAGATCCAAAGGAGAAAAGGGAAGAAAAGGATAGAAATGCACATACTGCCACAAAGGATTCCATTCAAAATATGCATGCATGCAAAAAGAAATAGATTTGATGTCTCAAATACTTCAGAAAAACAACCTTGGATATTGCATCCCCAAGGATGCAAAGAAGAAGAAGCCAGAAGATCTGAATTCCTTGAAAGGTAATTCTAGCCATGGCTTGATTGCAATCAACTCCTCTCCCAATGCTTGGATCGTAGATTCAGGAGAATCACATCACATGGCTTCCTCAAAAGAAGTCTATTGTTATTTGGATGCATGCAAAGGTCCTCCTATTTTGATGGGGGACAACTCTTCTATCAAAGTCACTGGCAAAGGAAGGATTGAACTCACCAACGGAAGCTTCGAGAATGTGTTGCATGTTCCCAAGCTTTCTGTCAACCTTCTTTCTATGTATCAAATGATGAATTCCGACATTGGAAAGAAATTCATATTCACACCAAATGCCTTGGACATCTACGACATGCAAACCAACTCCAAGGTTGCTATCGGTGAGGTAAATCATCAGTCTAGATTGTATACATTTTCTGAATTCATTGAACCTGATTCTACTTTACTGCTTACTCATGTTGATGAATGTAGTATGATATGGAACGAAAGGTTTAGACATTTGAATTTCAGATACATGCAACAGATTAGCAAGCACATATTATTTGATGGTCTACCAGACATCCATTTCTCCGAGGGAGTATGTGAGGGATGTGTTCTCGAAAAACACCCTCAAGAGAAATTCGACAAAGGAAATTCTCAGTGAGCTTCCTCACCTTTAGATATGATCCAGAGTGACCTCATGGGTCCTTTTCCACATCCATCAATCAGAAAAGTGAGGTTTTTTCTCATTTTTGTTGATGATCTCTCACATTTTACTTGGATCTACTTTCTTAGGCAAAAATCCAAGGTCTTTCAACACCTCAAAGATTTCAAAGCTTTGGTTGAGACATAGTCCGGAAAGAAGATCAAAGTCCTCCAAATTGATAATGGGGGAGAGTATGTGAATCATGAGATTCATAATCTTTTCCATGAGGCAGGGATTCAATTGCAACATACAGTTCCCTACACTCTACAGCAAAACGGAGTTGCTGAGTAGAAAAACAAATCTCTAAAGGAGATGGCATCTTGCATGTTGCATGCAAAGCCACTACCACAGAGACTATGGGCCAAAGCACTTAATTGTGCAACATACATCCAAAACAGATCTCCTCATAGATCTGTCAAGGATAAGACCCCCTATGAGGCTTGGAGCGGCCTCAAAACGGAAGTGGCCCACTTTTGCATTTTTGGTTCATGTGCATGGGCCCAGATTCCCTCTGAAAAGAGGAAGGAACTTGATCTATAGAGCACTGAGTGCATTTTTGTTGGATACCCTGATGGTGTGAAGGGATATTGGCTTATTGATATTTCCTCAGACTGACTCATCATTGAGCGTAGTGTCCAATTTGAGGAAAGTGTCTCGCATGTACCTCAGCAGTCGCATGCAAACACCTTCACTCTTCCACCTGTCTGAGATGATGAGCATGCACATGCTGACTCTTCTTCAAATGAGAGTTATGATTCATAGGAATCAAATGATTCAGATTCAGAGTCAGTATAGTTAGATGCAGAGTCAGAGAATCCAGATATAGTTGTAGAGCCAGAGCAGAGGCCCAAGTGGGCACAGACTACTCTTCAGGATGCAGGGGATATCATTGGTGATCCAACCAATACTAGGAGGACTTGATCTTATTTTGAGGAGCCTCATATTGCACTCACTTCCATTGAACCATTTCCTTCCAGGCATATTTTCTTGGTTCAGTCTTCAGATCCACAGTCTTATGGCAAGGCTGCTGGAAATCCCTTTTGGGAATCCGCCATGTAGGAGGAGTACAAATCCCTCCTCGAGAACCAGACTTGGGATCTAGTTCCCCTTCCTTCTGGGAGGAAAATTGTCATATGCAGATGGTTCTACAGGACTAAGAGCACAATAGATGGATAGATTAGTAGATACAAAGCTAGGCTTGTTGGAAAAATCTTTCAACAGGTTCATGGTATTGATTATGATGAGACCTTCGCTCCAGTAGAGAAGATGGATTCCATTCGATTGGCCCTTGCCATTGCGAAATCCAAGGGATGGGAACTCCATTAGATGGACATGAAGAATGCATTTATTCATAGTGATATCTCCGAGGAGATCTACATGGAGCAGCCCCAAGAATTTATGCAGGACTCATCTTTGGTCTGTCGACTGAAGAAGTCACTTTATGGCCTCAAGAAGGCTTCGAGGGCATGGTATGCCAATATGGACTCCTACCTATTGTCACAGAACTTTGTACGTTGTAAATCAAACCTGAATGCATACATGCTCAGGACGGCTGATTCACTTCTACTTTTAGTTCTATATGTCGATGATTTGTTGATCACTAGTTGCTTGACTTCAGCGATAGTTGCAATCAAGAGGATTCTTCATGATAGGTTTTTGATGATGGACATGGGTCCGCTACACTTCTTCCTTGGACTTGAGATCATTCAGGATGCATCAAACATCAAACTGTCTCAAGCCAAGTATGCACGAGATCTCCTTGAGAGATTTCACATGACAGACTGCAAGTCTGCTCTGACTCCTTTCCTATCAGGAGTCAAAATTGAGGATGGCAGGGATACTCCACTGGTTAACAACACATTGTATAGACAGCTAGTGGGGAGCTTGTTGTATCTCACACACTCCAGACCAGGCCTCTCATATGCAGTTGGCACAGTTTCCAGGTTCATGCAGGAGCTGCATGAGCTACATTGGAAAGATGCAAAGCGTATCCTTCGATACGTATAGGGAACCATCACCTTTGGGATTCATTATGCAGCATAATCTACATTAGATATCATTAGGTTTACCGATTCTGATTGGGCTGGTGATAACATTGATCGCAAGTCCACATCTGGTTACTCACTCAGTCTTGGTTCCGAGCCTATCTGTTGATCAAGCAAGAAGCAAGTTGTCATTGCTCTATCTTCAGCCGAGGAAGAGTACAGAGGGGTAGTTAACATAACCATTCAGGCTATGTGGATACAACATTTTCTCACTGAGTTGGGAATTCAGTTTCATCGGTTGATCATCATTTGGTGTGACAACCAAAGCACTCTGAAGTTCTGCAGAGATCCAATTCAGAGGCAGTGGACGAAGCACATCGAGATCCACATGCACTACATCTAGGACTTAGTACACAAGGGGATCATCGACTTACAGTTCTATCCTTTAGCAGAACAAATGACCGACATTTTCACCAAGACCTTCACTGAGCAAAAATTCCATTCTCTGCGAGGTCGTCTTGGAGTGAAGGACACAGTTGCCTAGCAACTGTAGTTCTTCTTTTTACATACATTGCACCTTGAGGGGGGGGGGGGG
>ML777541.1:672026-711740 GCA_009831015.1 Picea engelmannii
GTACTGTCTCCAAAAGAGTGATTTTGAGAAACTGACAAGTGTAACTTTCTTCATGAAAATGATCTTAAAGAAGAGCTAGATCTTCTATCACCATGTCATTATCATGTCATCATCTTGATAACCAAAAATGAGGATAACAGCATGCTGCAATAAAAATTATAAAATCTCATGTTGAAAACAACAAGAGCTTCATCCTCCCCTCTTTTCAAATAATAAAACTCAGCTAAGTACTGGTCAAGAGATTTGTTCTATCCCCAGTACCTTGAAAATTCACCAAATAACTCAACCCATGAACCAATGGAACCAACCTCTAAATTTTTAAACCACAAAGAAACATCTCCAACCAAATATTTGGCAAATAACCTCATAACAACATCCTCATGCATGATTTCCAAATTTTCAATGATATTCTGAAAAGATCCCAAATTCTTCTCATCTATAATATGATCTTCTCCAACAAAAAGAGGCAGATATTCTAAAAACTTGGAAGGGTAAGGATGAAGAGTAGATGGCAACTTTAAAGGTTTGAACATTTTTTCTTTTTTTTCTGGGATAAACATCAGTAGGCTACAAGTGAGGTTCAGTGGATTGATTTCAAATTATAGCAACGTGGTAAAAGATGGTACTATGATCAGAGAAGGTGGTGAATCAATTGTATCATTTGTTGGCATGTTTGTAGGAAGAGGTGTTCTTGTTATTGATGGAAATAGCAACAACACAACATCGATGGCACAAGAACAATAGTGAAGACATAGAAGAGCAGGATAGAGAAGAGATCAAAGCTCAGAAAAGATAGCACCTTGCGCTTTCCAGAAGTGCAGCTGAGGACCAAGAGAAGGACTCACAAGATGATCAAAGGTCGTAAAAACTTTGACAAGTAGAAATTATTCCAAGTTGGAAGGATGTGTAAGCTCAGGAGGAAGAGAAACAAGGATCATTGGATCACCCATCCCGAATTCTCGATGGTTTTTAGATCAGATTCTAGACAGGAAGAGCACACACAAAAGGAGAACATATCTCAAGCATTAGATCTAAGCGTGAGGACCAACTGTCATTGGATCCAAAAGAACGTTCACGACCGTTAAGTGAAAGGTGAAGCAGGCTTAAAAAGTCCCGAAAGCAGGGGGACCATCCATCGTCAAAGAGGATATGTGGTAGCATATGAGTAGTTTCACAGAATCGCGAATCGGGAGAACTATGTCAAGCAGTCCAGAGATATCATGAAACACAAAATCCCGGGGACCGTTCGATCTAGAGGATACGTGGCGAGATATCAAAATTTCGCTGACTGGAAAGTCAAAGGAAGGAAGTTCTCTAACCTTCCAACTCACGAAACATGAAATCGCGATATGATCTAAGCCGTTGGATCAAGGACTAATATGGGCCACCAGATCTAGGAGGTGAATGTGGTAGACCACGTCAGCAAGGACAGGTGGCTGACTACGTCAACAAGGACATGTGACATAATCAGATAGGGACAAGTGTCAATATGATTCGATGTTTCAAGTACATGAATATTACAAATCTAAGTGACACATGGAAGCCACTCGGCTCATGACACATCATTGAGTGACACAGGCGTTACGTCACTCCGGGAGTTTTTCTTCGGGATTTTTACCATCAACACTCCCCCAAAGTCCTGAAGGCTGAAGTCTCAGAGCAGAGGATAGTCATCGGATCACTGATAAATCTCGACCCTTGATCTGATATGAATTTGTTTTAGAGTTTCACATACCGAGAGTTTTGGAGACAATTTGTTGCAGAATCTCTGAAATGCGAAGTCATAAAAAATTTATGTGTTGTCGGATCACAAAGGGTTCTAAACAGTTGAATTTTCACAACAAATAACAAAGTCTTGAGCCTCGAAGGTAATATCTGGACCATCGGATCACCGAGTATCGTAGACCATTGATCAGGCACGATAAAGGCCCACCAAGTCAGGAAATCACAAAGCACCCTCGTGCTTGGCCCCTGGTCACAACTAGTGGTCACATCAGTGGGAGAGAAGTAGAGGAGCTAGTGAAGCTAGGCTCCATTTCAGAGTTTCGCATATCAGGAATTCTAGAGGAAGGAGTTTTGAAAAGTCATGAAATGCAAAGTCACGAAATTGATCTAAGTCATTGATTGCAAGGGAATCAAGGACCATAGATCTAGTCCTGAGCAATTCGTCGATTCTAGGATTGGGAATTCAGAGAAGATAGGTGAGTGAATTCATGAAGTTTGCAATGTCCCGAAGTGAAAAATTGCAAAGCGACTATTGGCATAGTTGGTGGTCACTGTCAGTGGTCACGTGAGGGGAAAGAGATAGCATAGCTAGGCTCTATTTCATGATTGAGAGCTGGAAGAGTCAGAGTTACTCACAACAAAATCGTGAAATGCGAAATTGCAAAGTGCCCTTTTGAATAAGCACTTGGTCACCGTTGATGGTCATGTGAAAGGAAGGGGCTTAGACAGAAGAGCTAGCACCCACTGTGTAGATTTCTCAGAAAGGGAAAAGGCGCCAAACACATGAACACGTAGAGGTTCTCTCAGTAACTGCCAGAACGAAGTGATTGCATCTACCAGAGGATTTGAGGAGCTGTAGGGTGACATCCATAGGAGACGAAGAGTCTCAAGGTAACATCCTGTGATGATGAAGAGATCCAGTAATGACAGAGAAGACAAAGAATCTGGAATACCAAAGAGGCTAAGGAATATCAGCATAATGACCATTGATGATGAACTCATAGGAAATAGAACTTCCAGAGAAGATACAAAGTTTCCATGATGATCATGAGATGACTCGATGTAAGAAATTGATGAGGAATAGAAAAGGAAAGGGAATATGTTGTGGAGCTATGCAAGAGAAAGGAGGAGTTATAGTGAACAAACTGTGGGGTAGAACAATGTCACTGAAAAGAGCATGCCGAGACATTGCGCATGGAGCATGCAGAAGGTGCACAAAGAGGATAAAAATGTAGACCAAAGAAGATATTTGTGCCATTGTTGAGTGTGATTCATGTGAGTAAAATCAGGTTGTGTGTAGAAGCTGAAATGCACAGAAGGGGGATAACGCATGGTATGGATATGGCACAAATATCATCAAAGGAAAAAGAATAGAAATCACAATAGATGCAAGCAGGAAGACACTGATGCAGACAGAGGAGAGCAGTGATGTGATTGGTAAGCCATTGATAAATCTTGTATCACTGTAATAACTTTATGAGAAGCAAATATTTATAAGCAGGGTGGTAGGGAGGTGCTAGGGAGGAATTTTTTCCTTAGAGTTTCAAGTGGGTTCTTGAACACAGGGAGTTGTATCTTCCATATGGTTGCAGCAAAAAAAACTATGGTGGCAGGGTGGTGCAAGGGAGAACTATTGTTCTCTATTATACAGGTTGGTGCCTGTGTGATAGTAAGTTGGTGCTTCCATCCAGTTGGTGTTGGAACACTCAGGGAGTTGGTGCTTCCTTCTAGTGGGTGCTAGAGAAACCAGAGAGTCGGCGCTCTTAGCAAGTTGCAGCTTGCAAGATAGAGCTAGTAGCCTCATAATGAGTTGGAGCTCATAAGTATGATAATGTACAAAATGTAAATATTACTTATCATATCAAGAATAAGGGGTTTTTACCCTTTATGGGTCTTCTCAGGAAATATTTGTCTTTGTATATTTCATGTGTGTGATTGATGTTTAACATTCTATTGCTTATTTCCCAACATCATGGTGATTGTCATTATGTGCTCGATAAAGTTTTTAAAATGGGAAAAATTGTTTAAGCACAGTAACAATTGATTCACCCCCCCTCTCAATTGTCCAACAATTGGTATCAGATCTAAGTTCCTTTTATCTAAAGGTAGATCAGAAAGCTTAAACATGTCAAGCCATGAAGGAACTTCAACCAATAAGGCCCCCTATTCAATGGAACAAACTTTGCCTTATGGAAAGTTAGGATGAGAACCTACATAATGGCCCTAGGTACAATGTCTGAGATGTGGTAGAAACTGGTTATGTAAAGCCAATTGTACTATTTAATAAGGATGACAAGCTAGAATTCAGCTTCAACACTAAGTCTATGAATGTTATTCTGAGTGGGCTTGCAGAAGCAGAATTTTTAAAAGTTATGCACTTAGAAACTGCCAAAGAAATGTGGGACAAACTCATTAGCAGTTATGAAGGTAATGAGAAGGTAAAGGATGCCAAGCTTCAAACCTACAGAATAAATTTTGAGAAGCTAAATATGAAGGAGGATGAAACTATTGGAAAGTACGTTCTGAGAGTTGAAGAACTAGTAAATGCAATAAAAGCACTTGGTGAAAAAATTGAGGAACCCTCTTCAGTTCAGAATATTTTGAGATATCTGGCAGATAGGTTCAACCCGAAGGTCTCTTTTATAGAAGAAATTAATGATCTAAAAGACTTGGATTTTGATCAACTTCTAGGAACGTTGAATTCATATGAAATGAGGATAGTTAAAGATAATAATGAGGATTTGAGCCTGATGAAATTGAAGAAAATTTTGTGAGAAGACTAAAGAAAGGATCAAGAAAGTACAAGGTAAAGTTCCCCTTCAAATGTTTTAATTGTGGAAGGATAGGTCACTTTTCATCTATGTGTCCACACAAGAATAAGGACCAAAACTCTAAAGGTGAAGAGAAGTACAAATTCAAGATATTTGGTAAAAAGAAAATCTTATGTGTAAAGAATGATGACTCTTCAGGAGAAACAAATAGTGACTCTTCTTGTGAAGATAAGATTAATAACTTTATTCTAATGGCCAAAGTAGATTATGATAATAAGAGCACATGAAGTGATGTTGATGATGAAGAAGTTGTGGTTGACTTTGAAGGAGAACTGATCAATGCTCTAGAAGAAATTGCTAGACATAGACTCAAGAAGAAGAAGCAAAAACAATTGTTGATATAGTTCGAGAAAGACAATAAAAAACCTGATGAAGACTTTGCCCTGCTGAAAGTAGAATTGGAAGAGGCAAAGAAAACAGAAGACATTCTGAAACAATAGTTATCAGAAAAGAAGGCAATATGTGAATCCTTGAAAGAAGAGGTAGTAAAAATCAAAAAAGAAATGGAGAAGTTTAAAGAATTATATCTCCAAAATCTTCCAAGCATTAAAGCCTCAGAAGAATTAGCCACCATTCTGAATCAACAAAGGAATCCAAATTTGAAAACTGATTTGGGTTATGAAGAAGGATCAAATAATGGTCAGCCAAGCAACAAAGAATCCACTAAGTTTGTCAAATCTACATGCATTGACAACAATAAATATGGAGAAACAAAGGAAGACAATCAACCACCAAGAAAGATCGAAGGAAGAAGCACCCTAACTGAAACTGTAGAACAAAGAAATAATATACCCTCTGCTCAAAGAAATCATCATCATGGAAGAAATCAACATGCTTAAAGAAGACAACAATTTTCTAGGTACAAAGTATTTTTCTATGGATATTGTTTTTACTATTCTAACTTTGGTCACAAAGTTGTAAACTGCTCCCTAAAATTTAGATATGAGAAATCAAGACACTCTAGGAATAGATATCTGTTGCAACAAAGAATGAAACATCCAATTAACAAACAACCACATACTGCAAATCATGTGATGACTGGGAAAAGGACACAGATTAAGCATAAAAGTCGTTATGATCCTTTATTCAATGAACCAGAATGTTACACCTGCCATAATTATGGACATAAAGCTGCAGATTGTCACTTAAGGAACTGTGAACCAGATTTGAATCCTTCTGCTGAAAATGTCAAGGTTTGGAAGAAGAAAGAAAATGACAAGTGTGGACTAGTGTTGTCAACTCAAAGACAAAAGAACCCATGATATATTGATAGTGGTTGATCCAAACATATGACGGGAGACAAAGGTAAGTTTCTATCTCTAAGTGAAATAAAATTAGGAAATGTAACCTTTGGAAATGATGCTCCGGGTAAAATCAAGGGTAAAGGGATGGTGAGTTTAAGTAATGGAAAAGGAAAAGACCAAGATGTTTTGCTTGTATATGGGATGAAACATAATTTTTTCATTGTAAGTCAAATGTGTGACAGAGGATGTAAAGTGGTGTTCACTTCCAAGGATTGCAAGATAAAGTCTGTAAACTCAGGACAAGTAGTGGCTAAAGGCATAAGGACAGATAATAATGTATATGTGTTGAAAGAATATAGAAAAGAGTGTCATCTAATAAAACATGATGAAATATGGTTATGGCATAGGAGACTTGGACATGTAAACTTTGACCACTTAATCAAGCTCAAAAATCTTGAGGCAGTAAAAGATCTTCCAAGAATATCAAAGCCACAAGACTCTGTGTGCAAACCCTTCCAAGTAGGAAAGCTAACCAGGACTCAATTTAAATCCAAGAGCTCTACTTCAATAGAGAAACCACTCCAGTTAATTCATATGGATTTATGTGGACCATCAAGACAGGAAGGCACAGAGTAGGAAAACTACTTTATGTTGATCACTGATAATTACTCCAAACTTACTTGGGTTGCTTTTCTCAAAAAAAAAAAAACTGAAGCATTTGAGAAATTTAAAATATTTAAGGATTTAACTAAGAATCAAACAGGTAAGAGGTTAAAGGAAGTAAGATCAGAAAGAGGAGGAGAATTTATGTCAAGTGATTTTAAGGAATTCTGTGATAAAAATGGGATCAAGAGAGAATACACAATCCCAGGAACTCAACAACAAAATGGAGTAGTTGAGAGGAAAACAAAACTGTGTAGCAAATGGCCAGGTCAATGATGAATGAGAAGAACATTGGTCAAACCTACTGGGTAGAAGCAATACACACAACATTCCATGTTCTTAACAAATCCCACCTTAGACCACACAGTGACAAGACACCTTATGAACTGTGGTATGGAATACCTGCCTCAATCAAACACTTCAAAGTATTTGGGAGTAAGTACTACATAAAGAATAATAATGAGAACCTTGGCAAGTATGATGATAGGGATGATGAAGGAATATTCTTAGGGTATTCTACAAACAACAAAGGATACATATGATATAATAAGAGACTACATAAATTGGTTGATTGTATTGACATAAAAGTTGATGAAGGAGTCTCAGTAAGAGAGGTGAACAATACTAAATCAACAACATAGTATATAGGTGAAGTTGAAGCGGAACGGGTCCAAGAATTAGAACAAGAAGGCTCTGAGTCAGATGAATATGCAAATACTCGAGATTCAAATCAATAGAAAACACCAAATCATTCCTCAAGAATTACTCAAAAAATCATCCTGCAAGTCAGATAATTGGTGAGAAAGACAAAGGTGTACAAACCAGGAGAAAGATAATCAAAGATAGCGAGCAATCACATATAGAACTCATTTCCATGGTGGAACCCAAGAACTTTAATGAGGCCAGTAAATATAGAAATTGGTTAAGATGAATGAATGAGGAACTGGACCAGATTGAAAAGAATGACACTTGGGAACTCGTTCCTAGGCCAACAGATAAAAATGTAATAATATCAAAGTGGGTCTACAAAAATAATATGAATGAGCAAGGAAACATTGTAAGAAATGAGTCTAGATTGGTCTACAAAGGATATGCTCAAATAGAAGGACTAGACTTTGATGAAACATTTATGCCCATAGTAAGATTGGAAGCAATTAGAATGTTTCTTGTCTATGCTTGTCATAAACAATTTAGAGTCTATCAAATGCATGTCAAGTCAACTTTTCTAAATGGAGATCTAAGGGAAGAATTCTATATGGAACAACTGGAGGGTTTCCAACTGGTAGATAACCCTGACTTTGTTTGCAAGTTGAAGAAATCCTTATATGGGTTAAAACAAGATCCTCGTGCCTAGTATAACAGACTGAATACATATCTACAAGACAAAGGATTCAAGAGAGGAACAATTGACAAAAAATTGTATATCAAAACAGAGGGTAATGATTTACTCATTGTCTTGGTCTATGTAGATGACATCATCTTCGGTAGTAACAATGTATCACTGGTACAATGGTTTTCTTCTACCATGCAGTCTGATTTTGAAATGTCTATGATAGGGGAAATGTCATTTTTTCTGGGTCTTCAAATTACTCAGGGGTCTAAGGGAATATTTCTTTCTCGAGAAAAATATCTAATGGAAATGTTGAAAAGGTTTCAAATGGAAGATTCTAAACCTATGAGCACACCTATGGTCACTGTATGTAATTTAAGCAAGGATGATGACTCACCTGATGTTGATCAGAGTTCATATAGGTCTATGATAGGCATCCTATTGTACATAACAACATCTCATCCAAACATAATGCATGTTGCTGGAATCATAGGAAGGTATCAGACCACACCTAAACAGAGTCATTTGTTAGCTATCAAAAAGATATTTAGATTCCTTAAAGGAACAATGGACTATGGCATATGGTATCCTAAGAATCAAAATTTTCAACTATCAATCTATTTAGATGTTGATTGGGCTAACTGCATGGATGAAAGGAAAAGCACGAGTGGAGGTGAATTCTTCTTAGGAGATTCTCTTGTATCATGGTTGAGAAAGAAGCAAAGTTCCATTTCCTTATCAACTACAGAAGTTGAATACATTGCAGCTGCCACTTGCTATACCCAAGTATTGTGGATGATTCAAACACTTGTAGACTTGGAGGTAAAATACACTACACCGATCCCAATTCATTGTGATAACACCAGTGCAATTAGTGTGTAAAACAATCCTGTCTTTCACTCCAAGACCAAGCATATACCCATGAAGTATCACTTCTTGAGGGAACAAGTAATCGATTCTGTGGGTTCTGTGCATTATATTCCATCCAAATATCAGATTGTTGATATCTTCACTAAACCGCTTGCACAAGCTTAGTGTGAGTATCTATGCCAAAAGTTGGGCGTGACCCCACTATCAATCTAAGAGAGTCCATCCTATCAGGGGGAGTATGTGTTGGTTGAATATATGATACCTCTGGAAAAGTACTACAACAACTTAGGGGGAGAATGTTTTTTCTTTACATTGATGTCAAAGGGGGAGAAAAAGTGTGGATGCGTGGATGCTAGAGTTGGAGCTCTAAGAAGAATAGTGCAACCATTCAGGGTTTCCATCAATGCCAAGGGGGGAGATTGTTGGCATGTTTGCAGGCAGAGGTGTGCTTGTCATTGATGGCAAGATCAACAATTCAACATTGATGGCACAAGAACAATAGTGAAGACATAGAAGAGCAAGCTAGAGAAGAGATCAAATATCAGAAGAAATAGCACCTTGCGCTTTCCAGAAGTGTGGTCGAGTTCATGAGAAGGACTCACAGGACGAGAAAAGGTCACACAACCTTTGACACATAGAAATTCTTCCAAGTCAGAAGGATGCGTAATCCCAAGAGGCAGAGAAACAATGATCATTGGATCACCCATCCCTAATTCCCAATGGTCGTCAGATCAGAGTCCAGACAGGAAGAGCATACAAAGAAGGAGAACAGATCTTAGGCATCATATCTGAGCATGAGGACCAACCGTCGTTGGATCTAGAAGAACATGCACTACCGTTAAGTGCAAGGTGAAGCGGGCTTACAAAGTCCCAAAAGTAGGGGGATTGTCCATCATCAAAGAGGATACCTGGCAACAGATGAGAATTTTTGCAAAATAACGAATCGAGAAAACTGCATCAAGCAGTCCACAAATATCATGAAATGCGAAATCTCGGGAACCGTTCAATCCCTAGGACACGTGGTGAGAGATCAACATTTCACTGACTTGAAATTCAAAGGAAGGAAGTGCTCTAACCTTCCAACTTGCGAAACGTGAAATCGTGATATGATCTGAGCCGTTGGATCGAGGACTAATCTGGGCCATCAGATACAGGAGGTGAATGTGGAAGACCACGTCAACAAGGATAGGTGGAAAACTACATCAGCAAGGACACATGGAATAATTAGACAGGGACAAGTGTCAAGATGATTTGATGTTTCAAGTATGTGAATACTACGAATCTGAGTGACACATGGTAGCCACTCGTCTCATGACACATCATCGAGTGACGCAAGAGTTATGTCACTCCGAGAGTTTTTCTTTGGGAGTTTTACCATCAACACTCCCCCAAAATCTCGAAGGTTGAAGTCTCGGAGTGGAGGATAGTTGGCAGATCACTGAAAATATCGACTGTTGATATGATATGAAGCCATTTTAGAGTTTCGTGTACCGGGAGTTTTGGAGACAACTCGCTACAGAATCTCTGAAATGAAAAGTCATGAAAAAGTTATGGGCTATCGGATCATAAAGGGTTCTAGACGGTTGATATGTCACAACAAAGAATGAAGTCTCAAGTCTCGAAGGTAAGATCTGGACCGTCGAATCACCGAGGATCATGGACCATTGATCAGGCACAACAAAGGCCCGCAAAGTCACGAAATCACGAAGCACCCTCGTTCTTGGCCCCTATTCATAGCTAGTGGTCACATCAGCGGGAGAGAAGTAAAGGAGCTAGCGCAACTGGGCTCCATTTCAGAGTTTCGCAGATCAGGAATTCCATAGGAAGGAGTTGCAAAAACTCGCGAAATGCGAAGTCAGGAAATTGATCTGATTCGTTGATTGCAAGGGAATCGAGGACCGTAGATCTGGTCTTGAGGAATTCGTCGATTTGGGGATCTGGAATTTGGAGAATATAGGTGAGAAAATTCACCAAGTTTGCAATGTCTCGAAGTGAAAAATTGTGAAGCGCCTATTGGAATAGTTGGTGGTCACCGCTGGTGGTCATGTGAGGGGAAAGAGCTAGCTTAGCTAGGCTCTATTTCATGATCAGGAGTTGGAAGAGTCATAGTGACTCGCAACAAACTCACGAAACACTAAATTGCAAATCTCCCTTTTAAGTAAGTGCTTGGTCACCGCCAATGGTCATGTGAAAGGAAGGGGCTTAGCCAGAAGAGCTAGCGTCCACTATGTAGATTTCTTAGAAAGGGAAAAGGAACCAAATACATGAACGCATGGAGGTTCTCTCAGTAACTGCCAGAAAGAAGTGATTGCATCTACTAGAGAATTTGAGGAGTTGTAGGGTGATTGCCAGAGGAGACGAAGAGTCTCAAGGTAACGTCCTATGATGATGAAGAGATTTGGTAATGACAGAGAAGACAAAGAGTCTTGACTTCCAAAGAGGCTAAGGAATCTAAACATAATGACCACTAATGATGAACTCATAGGCAACAAAACTACCAGAGAAGATAAATAGTTTCCATGATGATCATGATATGAATCGACGTGAGAAAGTGATGAGGAATAGAAAAGGCAAGTTAATATTTTGTGGAGCTATGCGAGAGCGAGGAGTTACAGTGAGAAAACTATGGGGTAGAACAGTGTCACTGAAAAGATAATGCAGAGACATTGTGCATGGGGCATGCAGAAGGTGAAAAGTGAGGATAAAAACACAGAACAAAGAAGAGATTTGTGTCATTGTTGAGTGTGATTCATGCAAGTAAAAGCAGGTTGTGTGTAGCAGCTAAAATGCATAGAAGGGGGATAGAGCATGGTACGGATATGGCACACACATCATAAAAGGAAAAAGAATAAAAAGTGCAATAGATGCAAGTAGGAAGACACTGATGTAGGCAGAGCAGAGTAGTGTAGTAGAACAATGATGTGACTGGTAAGCCATTGATAAATCCTGTATCACTGTAATAAATTTATGAGAAAAATATATGTATAAGCAGGGTGGTAGGGAGGTGCTAGGGAGGACTATTGTCCTCATAGTTTTAAGTGGGTGCTTGAACACAGGGAGTTGTAGCTTCCATCGGGTTGTAGCCAGAAAAACCAAGGTGGCAGGGTGGTGCAAGGGAGAACTATTGTTCTTTGTTATACAGGTTGGTGCCTGTGTGACTGGAAGTTGGTGTTTCCATCCAGTTGGTGTTGGAACACTCAGGGAGTTGGTGCTTCCTTCTAGTAGGCTCTAGAGAAACCAGAGAGTTGGTTCTATCAGTAAGTTGTAGCTTGCAAGACAAAGGTGGTACCCTCACAATGAGTTGGAGATCATAAGTATGATAATGTACAAAATGTAAATATTACTTATCATATCAAGAAGAAGAGGTTTTTACCCTTTATGGGTTTGCTCAAGAAATATCTGTCTCTGTATATTTTATGTGTGTGATTGATGTTTAACATTCTATTTCTTATTTCTCTTCATCATGGTGATTGTCATTATGTGTTCAATAAAGAGTTAAAAATGGGAAACATTGTTTAAGCACAGTAACAACTGATTCACCCCCCCTCTCAATTGTCCAACATCATTCACACGGTTACATGGTTGATCAGATTCATGAAGGATTTGAATACAAAAATTGTTCTCATATGTTTCATATGAAGGACTAGGGTCAACATAAACTATGTAAGAAGAATGTAGATCTTCTTATTTCAAAGAGGGATATACAGTAGTGGGTTTATGGTCATCAGAATAAACAAAGAAAATTATGATTCTCCTGATATATGAAGGAATGGATAGGAAAGAACTGATAAAAAAGAATATGAGCTCTTGAAGGAAACTAATATCTTGATACCTGGACTTCATTTGTCTTCCCTTCCATTTTTTGTTTGATCTCGTTCCTTAGTGGAGTTTTGTAACTTGATTTGAATCACCAACAAGTTCTTCAAATGTGTGAATTCACCATGGTGAAAACATTGTAGTATGTTTTGTCACCAATGCTTGCTCACCATCAATAACTGGTAGTAATATGTGTCGTACAACCCAGGGAAGATATTCAACTTCGTCCTTGACAATGGTGTTAGCGATAAAAAAATGCACTAGCATTTTTTTAAAAACGACGCCTAATCTTGCAGGGAACATTTGACTAGCTTCCCAAGCTCCAAATTCAGATTTGAAAGCACCATTGGAAAGCTTAGGATTTCTAGATGTTGATCGACTATTCAAGCATGTAAAACATACTCTCCATGACTGAGAAATTTGATTTTAAAAAAATCTGCGCTTTCACCATCTAACTCGTCTTGAACTTTGCTAGTTAGCTGGCTAAAGCTTTGCTTTTCACCAGCTAAGGAGCGGATTTTTGGGTAAATTAGCTGGTGAAAGCCTGTCACGGTCAGAATAACCGAATTTTTTCCCATATCGGGATTTTTTGAGTTTGAATGGTTTGAAACCACTTCAAATGAACAGTTGTTGAATTATCAAGTCTGATTCAAAGGCTAGTTTTGAGGGATAAAATCAAAAAGAGGTTTTTCAACTACATTTGGCATCTTTTTCAAAGGCAGAAAATCAGGGTTTTTGCACACTTCACCAAATTCGAATTTTATCTTTGGAGGACCAAATCAAACAGCCTTGGGAGGATAAAACTACACTTCATCAACAATCTACTACTCTTAGATATAGATTGACCTCATCTTGAGGATCTCTTCCTAGTTTTTTGTAAATATAGTTTACTTTCTATTTTTAGAATATCAGATCCATTGTTTTAGGATCTGAGAACTGTGATGTAAAGCTATAAAGCTACAGACTTAAGACAGACATGGGGTTCGATTCTGGATACATTTTGACTATTGTACTAAGGCTCTTATCTTCTAATAGAATCACAGTTTCCTTTCGCCATCAATATCAGATTTACTCATATACTGTATTACTCAGTATTTTAATTCAATTTAGTTTAGCTTTTAAGAACTGTCATCTTCTTATAAAGCTCATAAATTTGAATGAAAATACTTCTTACTATCTTGTATGACCCTGCATTCATTGTATTTGGTTATCTTGATTAGTATTATTCATACCCTGTCCAATTACTCCATCTGATCATTGATTTCTAAAAGCACTGGTTTATTCAAATACTTGATAAGTTGTTCTTCTCATTAGTCACTGAGTGATCCCATTGTTCCAAGCATACCTACACATTATATTCTTAAGTTACCAAGCATTCTTAGCCTACAACCCTAAGAAGTTTCTTGGAGTGATAACAAATTGGCGTCGTTGTCGGGGAGAGGAGATTGAAGCTCAGCTTCCTTGGGATACGACATAGATCCAGCTTTGATGATAGACAAAGCCTGGACATCATTTGGTTGTAATCATCTATATGGTGACTCCATGAAGGACGAATTCAGTGGCGACTCCATTGTTCAGAAAATTGTTGGTGACTCCACTGGTATGACATGAACAGGATCATAGCAAAGAGGTATGCATTCTGTGATTTTTCAAGTATTTTTGGTTTCCCTAATCCAGTGCCTAGCAGATATGAATGGGAACGTAGCCTTCCCAGATTTCGAGGAGAAGAATGGGAAGTGCCAGCTGAACACTTGTTGGATTTTCGTGATTTTATTCATCGACTTGAAATTGTACATGAGGATGTTTAGATCCAACTGTTCTTTTTCTCATTAGAGGGAATTGCTCGTGAATGGTTCCAGTCTCTTCCTAATGCAAGTGTTAGTTCTTTGATAGATTTCCATTCAACCTTCAATTCCTTTTGTAAAGATTATTTTCCAATTGAATATATTTTTGAAGGATGTTGTGAAGAGTTTTCTTCGTTTCATAAAGCTTTATTCGTTGAAGAAGACATTTACCATGTAGGACAAGAGGTGTTAAAGGATAATAGTGACATATCTGACATCATATCAAATGTGTCTATTGTTTTGAATATTGATCAAAATCAACATGTCTCTTTTAGATGTATTGATGTCAAAGAACTAATGCATATATCAGCAGGAGAAAGTAATAGATCAACATATTTCAGATCTGTGGAAAATACTATGAGAAGCCCTCAGCTTTCATATTTGCAGACACAGGAAAATTATAGCATACATGAAGACTTAAAAGGTAATGAGAATATTGACCAATCAGTAAGTGAAAGTATTGCATCTGCAGTATATGTTGAAGACATCCCACATTTTCCAAATTTGTAGACAGAGGCAGTTTGCAGCAGACATGAAGAGGAAGATGATAAGCGGAAGGGTCCATATCTCAAGCAGCCTGCATTCAACAGTGAGATTAGTAAAAGCATCCTTCAACATATTTTCAATTTACAATTGGATCAGTAGTCCAAAGAGGTATTTCTTTGTGAATTTGATGACCCTTTTGCTGACTATTTGGAGTCCATGAGCAGCATAAATCCAAAAATATTTTTGTCAGATGAAGGTTGGTCTTGTCATATTTTCAAATTTCATTACCACAATATTTGGTTTCTTTTATCTTTTGGGAAAAGATCAAAGATGATATTAGCAAGTCAATTACTTTCTTGGCTTCTTTGGAAATTTAGTTTTACTTGATCAATCTGCCTCTACTGGTTAGTGTAGGGATTGATAGAAGAATAAGCTCTTTCTTTGAGCAGGTAGATTACTTTCAGTTTTCTTAATTAGGCAAAGAGACTCCCTTTTCATGCTTAATGGCTTGATCTGGATCATCCCTCCATTCTACAACTACTCAGTTAGTCTCGAGTCATCCATCAATCTCTCATGTGTTTATTGTAGATTCAGAGAAATTTGATTTTTTCCCAAGGCAGTTTTTCTGGGTTTTCACCAGCTTATTGGTTTTGAAATCCACTAGTTAGCTATTGAAATCTTTCCTTTTCACCAGCTAAAGGGGCGGATTCAGGGAAAATTAGCTGGTGAAACCTTTTACATGGCAGCAAGGTTGTATTTCTGCCCAGATTTGACTTTTTCTCAACCAAATATTTCAAGGTTGGTTTCTAAAGATGCAAAGAACCTTGGAGAGCAGTCACAAAGATCAGAAGGTTTCGAGATCTGGTTCATCTAGATGCACAATAAAAAATGGGAATCATGAAAACCATTTCAGATAAGCATCAGGTAGCAGTCTTACTTGGGAAAGATGGGATTTGGAGGGTGGAAGTGTGCTTTCATTAACGATAGAAGGTTCATAAGAATGGAAATCTAGATGCATTATTGTTAGCTTTGAAGTTCATGACAAAATCCTTTCAGAGATGATAAATTGTAAAGGCTAAGATCGAGTTCCACATTGCTCCAGCTTCATGTGCCCTACACAGTTACAGAACATACATAGGTTAGTCATATAATCAAGTCAAATTTTAGTGTCAAGTATCAAAGCTCACGAAGATACAGTTTCCACAAAATATCAATTTAATTATCAAAACAATGGATCTAGTGAAAAAATCCTACAACCCAGTTTATCAGCCTGCTATCTCAAAAGCTGCAAGAATATTTGCTTTGAAGGTGCCTGGGTTATTTAGTCCAGATGATGTGCGAGTGTTACCTATTCAACAATCTGTGGTAGATGATTGTGAGAAAGTTGTCTTTTGGTAGCTAGAAAATTATCTTACCCATGACAAGGCCAAAGCAGTTCTGAGAATGCTTTTCAATTGCAATGTGAACAAAGTCTGATCCAATCCCGTATAGGGTGTCCATCTTCCCAGCAGCTTTGCAGTCAAAGATTGAGTCTTTGGTGGCCTGAGAACAAATAAAGGAGGCTAAGAACGCGACAGAGAGTATTCTTAGACTTGTAAATATTTAAAATTTAGAGCATGGCACATTAGAAACACCGCCAAATATAAATTCCTCTCAAAGATCTGCTTATAGTTTTCATTGGATGACAAGAGCTATGTTATCGGTGGAATAATAAGTATAAAAAATCTCTGACTTGTGGTGAAGAATTGAAACAAGAATGTGGCGAGAGTAACGGTGCTCCAAAAGGGTACGAGAAGCAGGCAATATCTAATTTGAAATCATTGAAATTAAAGGGAATGGAACAAGATACAGAATTTGACATTAAACATGAAGAAATGGCTCAAGCATGTTTCGAGGATTCTTAACAACCAGAAGAAGAAGTTAAAGAGAAGCCGCACATGAATGTTGTCTTCATTGGTCATGTTGATTTTGGTAAATCAACAATTGGCGGGCAAATATTATATCTATATAAAATGGTGGATGAGCGTACAATTCAAAAATATGAAGAAGAACGAGCAAAGGGAAAGACAATGGAGGTTGGTACAACTCATTTTGAAACTAACAACACAAGATTCACAATCCTGGATGCTCCGGGACACAAAAGCTATGTTCCGAACATGATCAGTGGTGCTTCACAAGCTGATGTGGGAGTTTTGGTGATATCAGCATGAAAGGATGAATTCGAGACTGGATTTGGAAGAGGTGGGCAGAAAAGAGAGCATACTTGAAGCTTTGGATGCGATCAAATTATCCCCAAGAGATCCTCGAGGTCCTTTCAGGATGTCATTGATAGATAAATTCAAAGATATGGGAACGGTGGTTATCAGAAATAAAAGATACATTTGGCATTTGAAGTTTTGTTTGGCGGTGAAAAACGAAAATTTTGGGCAGTTATCATTAAACAATTGGTAGCCTGCGGATTTTGTGACATTTCATATGTCGAATCTAATTCAGTCAGATTCTGTATTTAAGGCAGACGATTGCAGAATCTTAGACCCTATTTCATGCATGTAACAACAACAAAAACCTATGTTCTTCCAATATTGTGGGTTCCAGATTTTGAAGTAAATGCTTTCATCGTGATGGTGGGTAGGATATAGGAATCCTCATCTATATAATGTGGATCAGTTCTCAGGCCCGAGCTCAATTCACAAGATGAAATCAAAAGTCATATGAAAGAGGGCTCGCAAGTCAAATGGTATTCAACGCATTCATGCAGAACTTGTGAAAGCACCGACCATGAGTTATTCCTAGTGGAAGAAATGTTCGTGTTATAGAAGAAAACATGCATAAATATGTGGATCATGTTACCTCATTCCAAAAAAGATCAAGATGAAGCGTTGAGTGACCAATATTTGGATTCATTTGTTGGAGAAAGATACTAGAAGCAGAGCACATTTTGTTGTTTCAAGTGTCACATTACCTTGCAGTACTGGAGGAAGTTCTGAGGTTCGTGGTTGTCAAAGAGGTGTAATTGCATTGCTATTCTCTATATTTTTTACTAATCAAAGTGTTGGTGAGGAAAAACATGGTGCAAGGTTTTGAGATGGCAGTCAGAGGTACAAGGGATAATGTTGAAATACAAAACAGAGCTAAAAAACCATTGGCAAATATGTATGGTATTAATGAAAACAAAGATCGCAATGCAAACATTGGAAAGCAGAACAATCAATCATACATTTGGATGACATAGCAGTTTTGATAAAAGACAAAAGTTATTTGTTCCAGATTTTTAAGAAGACAGGAATGCAGAGCCACGAATCAAGCATGGGATTGTATGCAAAGGGCGCCATTAGGAGCAAAAATTTCTTCAAATTGCAGTGATCTCATAACATCAGTAGCCGAAGACGTTAAACAACAAAGACTTCCAGATGAAAGGGAAGCAAAGTTCTTGAGTCTGCATATGTCCTTGGAAATTTCTATAGCAGCAGTAGGCCATGACCTTTTGATGGGCCTAAACTCTGGAAATGTATATTCAGTATCACTAAGGTAGAAGTTACAAGATTTTGGAGGTGAATATGATCTCGTGCAGCTACTAGAAAATGAAAAGTTAAACACCTCAAGCTGCATGCAATGCTCTCATTTCAAGGTTGAAGTTATCCTGGAATTTTCAAAACCATGGTTACATATCTCACCATCCTGCCTATGTTCAACACTTTTCTTCTTAATGAAGATATTGCCACAATAGATTCCATGTCGATGTGCAAGCAACATTTCCAAGGGAGTTTGAAGCAGACATGTTACAGATAAAGAAGATTATGAAAGATAAACAACAAACTTTGGAGAATAGCAAGATGATAAATTGTAAAGGTTGAATGACTCCATGCCCAATACTAAAGGAATAGGGTCTGCCAGGTTCTTGGAGACCTCACAGGGAGGTCTCCATCCCAGTTGGAGCCAGATGTTAGCGATCAAAAATTCACTGGCATTTTTAAAAAAAATGATGCCTAATATTGCAGGGACTAGTTGACTAGCTTCCCAAGATCCAAATGAAGATTTGAAAGCACCATTGGAAAGCTTAGGATTTCTAGATGTCAATCGACTATTCAAGAATGTAAAATGGACTCTCCATGACTAATAAATTTGATTTTAAAAAAATCTACACTTTCACTAGCTAACTCATCTTGAACTTTGCTAGTTAGCTGGTGAAAGCTCTGCTTTTCACCAGCTAAGGAGCGGATTTTTGGGTAAATTAGCTGGTGAAAGCCTGTCACGGCCAGAATAACCAAATTTTTGCCCAGATCGGGATTTTTTGAGTTTGAATGGTTTGAAACCACTTCAAATGGACAGTTGTTGAATTATCAAGTCTGATTCAAAGGCTAGTTTTGAGGGATAAGGTCAAAAAGAGGTTTTTCAACTACATTTGGCATCTTTTTCAAAGGCAGAAAATCAGGGTTTTTGCACACTTCACCAAATTCGAATTTGATCTTTGGAGGACCAAAAAAAACAGCCTTGGGAGGCTAAAATTGCACTTCATCAGCAATCTACTACTCTTAGATATAGATTGACCTCATCTTGAGGATCTCTTCCTAGTTTTTTGTAAATCTAGTTTACTTCATGTTTTTAGAATATCGAATCCATTGTTTTAGGATTTGAGAACTGTGATGTAAAGATATAAAGCTATAAACTTAAGACAGACAAGGGGTTCGATTCTGGATACATTTTGACTATTGTATTAAGGCTCTTATCTTCTAATAGAATCACAGTTTCCTTTTGCCATCAATATCAGATTTACTCATATACTATATTACTCTGTATTTTAATTCAATTTAGTTCAGCTTTTAAGAACTGTCATCTTCTTATAAATCTCATAAATTCGAATTAAAAGACTTCTTACTATCTTGTATGACCCTGTATTCATTGTATTTGGTTATCTTGATTAGTATTCTTCATACCCTGTCCAATTACTCCATCTAATCATTGATTTCTAAAAGCACTGGTTTATTCGAATACTTGATAAGTTGTTCTTCTCATTAGTCATTGAGTGATCCCATTGTTCCAAGCATACCTACACATTATATTCTTAAGTTACCAAGCATTCTTAGCCTACAACCCTAAGAAGTTTCTTGGAGTGATAACAAATGGCACCAAAAATGTTATCAATAAAAGTCATAGTTATAATGTTGTAATTGTAAGCTGAGTACCCATCATAATGTTTATATTTGGATGAGTGATTATATTCAAAAATGGATCAAACTGATAAGGTTCAAAGCTTGATATAATGCACAAAATTCCAAAGACTATATTCCAGCTAAAAGGGATATCATAATCTCCAACCAACACATATTTGAAATATGAATAGAAGAAAATGTAGAAAAAAATAAAGATGCACAATCATTTTCACATCATGCTTGATTGACACATTCATATGGTTGAAATTTCAATAATTAGGATCCTTCTAATCAAGAAATAAATAATTTCTGGAAGAAGAGATGCTTCACAAAATACACAATAAATCATCCATTGCATAACTCTGCTAACAAATATATTGATAAAT
Source organism: Picea engelmannii (assembly GCA_009831015.1). Classification (NCBI taxonomy): domain Eukaryota; kingdom Viridiplantae; phylum Streptophyta; class Pinopsida; order Pinales; family Pinaceae; genus Picea; species Picea engelmannii. Next base: position 692,372 of record ML777541.1, read on the forward strand.
CCTTTATCAATCAATATTCCATTAGAGAAAGAATACGCCTATTTGAAAGGATACCATGAGAAAGTACCTTTATTATCCCACCATCCACAATTGAATACATAAAGGATAGCTTTAATGAATCTCCCACTATTGGTTCACTAGGATCTCTCCCATTAATCCTTTCAAATGTCTCTCTAGATGATCCTTCTCATTCCTACATGGATCATGCTTCCCAAAATTATGATATTGATCATCTTTCTGATGATTCATATCATGTGATGGTGGATATCTTATATTTTGAAATCAATAAGACTAGGGTTTTCTTTTTAGTATTCCCCCTTTATAAATTTAATTCAATTCTGACAAGATATATCCTTTAGATTATAACAGAGGAGTACCACCTCTATAAAAAAAAGAGGGGGATATTATATCTTCTTGAGTTTCTTGTTTGGATATTGACCAATATAAACATCAACACCTCCATCTAGATAGAATTGTTCCTCTACCACTCCCTTAGCTCTCTAGCTAGCATATACTCCTCTACAGGCCACTCAAATTTATCGAAGATACCTTTATTTTTATCCCTATAGCCATAATAATTAGCGTTAGTTCCCTCATAAATTCCATACCTATAAGTCCACTTCTTTGCCTCAATTGGCTTATAAAATATCTCTTTGATGCCAGGGAGTAATTTCCCAACCCCACTTCTATAATTGATTCACGGAAGATGGAGTTTTACAATCTTCCAACAACCAATTGTACAAGTGGGGTTGTGAAATTCCTCCTTGACATTAAAGCACTATTCGAGAATATTCCTAGGGAGAAGAAAAGAAGGACTAGGTATGATATTTAAAAGTGAATTGAAACTAGTTATTATGTCTATAGGGATGAAAAGAACGATACCTTGGAAAAAGTAGATCATTCCACAGAGGAGGAGATGTGGGCCAAAGAACTGAGGGAATGGAAGATGATTGAGTCTATCTAGTGGGAGGCCATGTTCATGATCAAGAGTGGGGAGTTAATTTACATTAATATGGTCCATTCGAGGAAGAGGAGGATGTGGTAGAAGAAGTGGGAGAGAAGGACAAAGGAAACCAAAATCAAAGAGAGTGAGAAATTGTTTCCCATGTGCCCCTTTCAAATGAGAAAGTGATCGAGCACATGGTTGTGGAGAACAAGAAACATGAGCTTCATAGTAACTATATGGGTGAAGATCTCATGGAGGAGTAGGTTGAAGCCAAGGAAATGCTTAATATTTAGAGTTAAGGCATGCTAACAAATCTTATAGATCATCAATGTTTTTGTGAAATGTCCTTCTTAACTTCTATAAAATATAAAATATGGACCTTAGTTCATTCTTGACATTGAAATGGTATTATAATTAATACATTCAATAAGGTTATTTCTTTTTTATCATGGAAAAGGGGAATCGAGAATCTATAATTGTAGATCCTGTAGTCCTAATTATGCCAAAGTAGGGTCCAAGATGATGGACTTGGAAGGGAATGAAGTTGATGTTATCGATACCACTGGAAAGGGCCTTGATTACAAATAATTCATGGCTACAAAATTCCTCCCCATATCAAAGAGCTATTCAATAAGCCCCCTCGAGGCACAAAACATGAGGTGTAACTATGTGATTTACAAGACAAATTATGTTAGCTCATATTATGGAAACAATAATGATGAATATGATATCTTGGGGAAAGTTGAGAAACCCGTGGAGGAGGAGATGCACATCCCGACACTAAGGAAGTGGTAGAGGATTGATTCTGTGCACTAAATTATGAGAGACACTGAAGAGTCACCTCTATTGTTTCGTCCACAAAATTAATTGTGGAGGTTTGCATATGTATTTTTTGAATTAATTTTTTTTTCTTATGGATTCTACTATAGATATTGCACTCATCATCGTTGTTGTATCTGATTCAAATAAAATTGATTTTAGGAACATATGTACATAGATAAAATAAAAATTAAATTATAAAATACAAACATAGATAACTAATTTGTATTTATCAAAAAGTGAAATTAATTTATGTTTGCAAAGAAGAAGTGAAAAACTAGCCCATGCTATTACAAAATATAATAAGTATCGTTGTCAATGATATATTTTTATACATAAGGCATCGAACAATGGTGTATTAAATTTAACGCACTAGTGTGTCATTGTTAGTAGAGAATTGATATCTATAGTGGTGCATTGTGGTATATAGTGCACCAGTTACGAGTTTTCATAAAAAATGAATTAAGATGCCACTTTGCATATGAACTATGCAACGTGGTGTGGTTGGTTCTACTAAATGCTTTGTTTTAATAGAATTTTTTCACTCTCAAACTAAGCAGTGCACATTTTAATATGAAATGCATTGATACTCTATGTTCCTTGGAGTGTTGGAGTCTTTTTAACGATGCATTCTCTTCTATGACACACCGATTGCGGTGCACTGGTGTGTTAGTAAATTATTACATATTTTTCTCAATGTCTTGCACTACACAAGCTTGGTGCATTGTATGTATTTGATGCACCATCGAGAAACAATTTTGTAATAGAAAACTATGTGGTTCAATCAATTAAAAGAATGCACCAGTGCATTTATTTTAATTGGTGCACCACCAAGGATCTTAGCGATGCTTATCAGAAGATGCACTACATTGAAATTTGTGAATATTCCACTAGGTGTTGTTCTCTTTAAAACACCAATGCATTTGTTGGACCTATGGGCACTGCTAGGTTAAATTGTTTTATCACAAATTAAGCAGTGAGATGTGTTATTGATAATGCACAAGTCCTACCATGATATTGGAGCACCAAAGTGTTTTGCAGAAGTACTTTGTGAATCATAGAGAACTAATCATGAGGTATCCAATAAGATGCTTCACTATGCCAAGTCGGACGATATCTGTCTTGGTGCAATTTTATGAACAACACAGATACATTTGGTTAAAATGGTTTTTCTACTATGTTAAAGTTTATGGAAGATAAATTCATCAGTGTGCTTAATTAAATGGAATGTTCCAATTCGGGGAGAAACTAAGTATGTGTTCATTGTAGGGCATCTGAAAGGATGCACCACTTTGTTTTTTAAATTTATTGTGGTGCTCTTCCTTGAATGGCACCAGTATGCATGTTTATATTAGATTGAAAAACGAAAATGCTTGTTGTCAATTTAACACATGACACATTGAATTGAGGTAATCCCAAGTGTTTAGGCACATCGTGCAAAATTGGGAAAAAAATGAAAAAATGCCAAATTTTAAGAAAAGATAAAATTTCAATTGGATGAAAACAAAAATAGGAAGGTAATAAATAATATACTTGGATTCTTATGTTCCGAGGAGATATGTTTTCACCATTTAGAGGAAATGAAAATTCGTGGTAATTTCCAAAATTTGTAATTGTGTGGAATCTACCAATGAAGCTACCCAAATGGTTGTACAACACCACAAACAAGATGTCTTTGGGTGGAAGGTGAGCACCAGTGCTTGTTTGAGAGTTTGGAAGAACATAATAAAAATTGATTTTGTAATTTATATTATTTACCCTACCACGGTGCACCTATTGATAGTGATGATCATTGTGGGATAATGTTCAATGACACCGATGCACTTTGATCAATGTTGGAGTTACTTCACACACACCTAGGATTTATTTTTCCTAAGGTTATTCCTTTTTTATTAGTCATAATTAATGATTATCTAGTCTCCTATATTTCAGGGGAGAATATTCCACCTAGAGAATATTCTCTTTCAATTGACACTTCAATTTCACTAGTTGAGTTAAGTTTACATGTTGCATTGGTTTTGTCACCATGTAAAATTGGGATCATCGCCAACTCACTACTCTTTGTTCACTCAGTTAACTAAAGACTAGTTGACTAGTTAACTTAGTTAGGTGGAAGTTCACTCCCGTAACTGTCTGAGAGACTAGACTAGGTGGTAGATTACTCTTGTAACTGTTGGTGTGTGTCCAGATCAATCTAGATCACCACTATGGCTCATTAGTTACTCATGTATCCTATATCTATTGTAAATTATTCACTCTTTGAGTGTGGAATACGGTTAATGAGAATTATTCCATTCTTTCTCTCTTGCTTCTTCTTTCTCAATTTCTCTCTGCAAATGTGTGTGGTATTTTCTAGCTAGATCTATTTTGTGCAGGTTCAACACATTCACATGGTATCAGATCCAACAGACTACTAATAAAAAGCTACACCAAATCATTTTTTGCAGGTACAAAAGATTGAAGACAACAAAAAGATGGATTATTCATTGGAAATACTTCTCACACCTCATAACTATTTGGAATGGAAGCCAAAAAAAATTCTTCTGCTAAGATGGAAAGGCTTATACCAAATTACTATGGAAATGGAAGTATAGCCTGATTTTGTCGATGAGAAAAATGACTTTCTCAATAGACAAGATATGGCCATAGGAAGTATCGGCATGTCTATTTCTCCCGAACTTTTCCATCAAGTATATGAAGAATCACAAGGATCAAATACAAATGAATTATGGACCAGATTTGACGTTCTATTTGGGAATAAAGAAGATTGTGAATATTTCATGCAAGAGGTTGAACAGATAGAACCAGAAGAGAAGCCATCAAAAGATCAAGTTTCCTATTATGAAGAGTCTTCTACAAACGTTTTTGCAGAAATTTGTATTCCATTAATTGAAGATGATGTCTACTCCATTTCAGTTTTGTTTTCTGAAATTCATGTGGAAGATATATGGCATGCATCTCAGGAGTCACATGCAGACACTTTTGCATGCAACATGCATGCATCTCAGGAGACAAAAAGGGAGTCGTGCACATCATACTCAATTCTGATATTTTCTGAGCAATATTTTCATAAACAAATTGGATATTTGAATTCCTCTTGGGAAAATATCCAATTTAAAAAAAAATTGTCCGAAACGGAGTCCAGAAAGTGAAGTTATGATAATTTTAAAATCAACAAAATTTCAGCGTTTTTTCAGAAACAGCCGTACGGTTTTCAAAATTTCATCCAAAATTTATTTGGATATTATTCATTACAAGAAGTTAAAGTGGATATGTGTGGAAATATAAATTATGCATATACTTCATCAGATTCATGCAGACATCTACATCTTCAACAAAATCTTCAAAGAGCACAAAAGTGCACAGTTGCAAGGTCTTCTTGGAGTGAAGGACATGGTTGCTTAGCAACTGCCTTTTGTTCCTTATCATTTTTTATTTTATTCATTGTAATTTGAGGGGGGGTTTTGTTCCCATGAGGTTTTCCCTCTTTCCTCATTTAGTTCAGTGTATCTTTTGTATTTGGGTACCTAACATGGCCTTGTAGTCGGGACCCATTCTTTATTTTCACCATAGTGATGTTCAGGGGGGGTTTTGGAGTTACTTCACACACACCTAGGATTTATTTTTACTAAGGTTATTCCTTGTTTATTATTCATAATTAGTCATTATCCAGTCTCCTATATTTTAGGGGAGGATATTCCACCTGGACAATATTCTCTTTCAGTTGACACTTTAGTTTCACTAGTTGAGTTGAGTTTATATGTTGCATTGGTTTTTTCACGATGCAACATTGGGATCATCACCAACTCAGTACTCTTTTTTCAGTCAATTAACTGAAGACTAGTTGACTAGTTAACTCAGCTAGGTGGCAGTTCACTCCCGTAACTGCCTGAGAGACTAGACTAGGTGGCAGTTTACTCTTGTACATGTTGGTGTGTGTCCAGATCAATATAGACCACCACTATGGATCATTAGTTAGTCATGTATCCTATATCTATTGTAAATTATTCACTCTTTGAGTGTGGAATACGGTTAATGAGAATTCTTCCATTCTTTCTCTCTTGCTTCTTCTTTCTCAATTTCTCTCTGCAAATGTGTGTGGTATTTTCTAGCTATATCTATTCCATGTAGGTTCAACACATTTACATTCTTGTTAATTTTATTATAAAATATGATTCTTTTGAACATGTAAGCACTCGTGATTTTGTCTATGTTTTCACACCAATGCGTAGGTACCATAAAGGTGTATCAATAAAAAATCCTCCACCCACCTGTCTCTACTAACAACCTCCACTGTAACTAATGATGGTGTGTTTGAACATTTAAGCACTAGTGATTTATGTTTTAGGTACACACTGATGCATATGTACCTTAAATGTTCACCCGTAAAAAAACCTTTGGCTTCCTGCGTCAACTATAAACAAAGAAGGGATATGTTTTTTGGGGTGGATCCATAAAAACCTCCACTATAAGGAGTTATCATTGTAGTGTTCTCTCTCTATTGATATTTTTCCATGTCCCTCTCTCCCATTTTTTTTCCTCTTCCTCAAATAGGATTGGCTTAATTACAATGACCTCCTTTCTCTTGATTTTCAACTTAGCCTTCCTCTTTATAGACTTGATACTCTACCACTCCCTGAATGTTGTGGCATGCTTCTTCTTCTTGTTACGACCCATCCATTACTAAAACAAATAGGGATACACACACACAAACACACACACATATATATTTCATTAGGAATTTACAATCATTATGACATAATTCATAGAAACGCAAATCAACACGTTATCATAATTAAAGTGACACATGATAAACACATAACATAAATAGCGACATAGTTCAATGCATCACAATCAACTGAAGCTAAAAACAAATCATGATCAACCATGTTACTAAATATTAAAATAACTACCCACCCAATCTATCCTGCATGGTTAGGACCTCCAGGACACATAAGAAATGCTCAATCATAGGATTCACTCGATTGATTTTGAACACTTAAGGTATCAGGACTAGCGATTGTTCTGAGGAACAAGGAGGTGTCTAAATCTCGCTAATCCAATCAATCCAACAATAAACTAGATCAATCAACCAATCTTAATCATCAATTAATCATGGAGCAAGAGTAATCACCAAATTTATTTTAATGGTGCGAGAGTAATCTAATTACATAACTCATCATACATCAGAATTAATTATATGATGGAAAGATATCTAATCACTCAATCATTTATTCATTAACATTAAATTCCCAAGCGCAAGAGATCTAATCACTTAATCATCTATACATCCACATTATCCCATAACGCAGAGAATGATAATCACTTAATCATTTTCAAGCAACATTGAGTGTAAATGAGAACAAGGACATTTCATGAGAATGATAATTCGAGAGCATAAATACAACTAAATCTCATAGATTTCAATAGAGCTTTTCATATCTAGCAATGTCTTCTAGGAGTATGTAAGGAAGGTTGAGATTATACATTCATTTAAAAAACCATAAGAACATCATCTTCTTAAACAATCCATTAATTTAATACCACTATTACAATAGGTATCCCCCTTATAATCATTCAACCATTAATTTAATCCATTTTTCATCAATAAAAAAAACGAAATTGAGTAAGAGAATAAGGATTTAGGGATTAAAAACTATGCAAGCATTAGTATGAGTCCATTACTAGGTGGATACCTATTGTTATCATCCTTAGAATCCTTGCCTAAGTTATGTTCATTTCTGGCAAGCCTCAATTATCAACTGCATCAAGCTACTGTAACAAGTACCATCTTTATGTAGTGCAAATAAATATCATTAAAAAAGATTTATCTTAATAAGTAACACATTAAGACTTCGTTACCAAAATACATCCAATGAAAGTTCCATAAGGATGGCAATAAATAAATTGATTAGTAGTCAACCGCTTGTATATCCATTGGGAGAATTAATCAAATTCATTCTTACTTAAAAATATCAATAAGGTCCCAAACTGGCTTGTAATTTCATATAAGAGATTTAAAACACCCTACAGTAAAATAAAGAATCAATCAACTTAAAAATTCATATAAGGGAAGGAGGGAGATCCAACTTATTAACCCTATGCCAGGGATTCAAGGCCAACTAAAAACCAATTAAGAATAAGGAGAACTAGTCTTGTTGAAACAATGAAAGGGTTCATCTTTTAAACTAAATTTGATTTGGGACACTAGGAAGATCAACTTCTTTAAGGGCAACAAAAGGGTCTCAACGCTACCTACACAGTCCTCAAGGGTTATGAGGTTTAATCCATCCAAAAGGTGTTAAACTGGAAGTGAAGTTTTTGACAATCTATTTCAGAGTAGAAGGATATTAACCCTCTCCCAAGTGATCCAACTATAATCAAATCCCCTAAGGTAATGGGCATTGTTATCCAAACCCTAACTCCAATCATATCATATCCTGGTCAAGTATTGAGTTTGAACATAAGCACTAAGTACCAAGGATAACACATATCGGGTGTCAAGGAAGCACTCCCATCGAGATCCACGATAATCATTGAGAACAAAGGGGGAAACCCAAAAGGGATGAAACCATGCACTACACATATGCGAAGGATTGCGAAGGGAGAAGGACAATGAGGAAAGTTCTACCATGTATTCCACAGTCATCACTAATCAAGGCAGTTGTCAAGTAGCATTTGCACACTAGTAAAGGATGAAGGTGCACTTATTCTACACAGATTATATCCAGACTACGCGAGGAGGGAGAGGGAATGTTAGGAAACCCATTATCAATCCAAGAAATGAGTAAGGAGGGGACAATGATGGCCCAAATTCCTGTTAGTGGTGAACAGTGAAGGGCTCACAAGGCATCCCATATCAATCTAGGGAATGAGTAAGGAGGGTGCAATGATGGCCCAAATTTATTTCAATGGAGAACAGTGAAGGGCGCACAAGTAAACCCATATCAGTCCAGAGAATGAGTAAGGAGGGTGCAATGATGACCCAAATTTATGTTAGTGGAAAACAGTGAAAGGTGCACAAGGAAACCCATATCAGTCCATGAAACAAGTAAGGAGGGAGTAATGCAGGCCCGAATTTATGTCAGTGGTGGGCAAGGATTGGGGTGTTTTAGGTCTCCAAATTTGGTCGAGGAAGGAGTGAAAATAAGGGTGCACAGGAAGCCTGAAGTTATGTCCAGTAGTGATCATTAGGGAGGGAAAATTTCCAAGGAATAATCAATTCCAGAATCAACTATGTAGCAACGTTCAATTTCCTAGAAGGAAAACCTTGATGCTTGATTCAATTAATAGGAAAGGATAAACACTTAATTGCAAAGAATATGCTCAACACAAGCCTGTAGAGATCGATTGGGTCGGGGGGAATGAGAAAAACTTAGCCCAATTTTTTTTTTTTTATTTAGTTGAGAAGAAAATGGTCGTTCGAATAATGATAATCCACTTCTAAATTTTATGAAAACCTCAAGAGCGGGTCTACTCAAACATAATATTAAACACATAGTACGTTAATTATAACAACTAGATTAAACAATAAAAATCAAACAATTATGAATTCCATGAAATACCACAACCAATGATGAAGATGGCATGGTGATTATCTTCAACAACCATCGTTCTTTCTGTCATCCTCCTTGTTAAATGTTGAGACTTCACCGGTACCTCCCAACCAATGCTAGGGGTACTCTTCTTCCCCTTTATCCCCCCGAGCTGCAAAGGGGACACACACACAAAACCAAACTCTTCTATCTCCCATCTTGCCTCGCAAGGTAGAGCCACCACTCTCTCTCAAGTTGGATATCCCATCTCTCACAAGTAAAACCAGTCAAGCTTTCTGCAACATAACTCTACCCATAACCATTGATCCCCCTTTTTCCCTCTCGACCATTTCATTTATATGAGTTTCCTTAATGAAATATTCCCACTTGCACATTTAATTTTTTTTCAATTAAATAAATTAGGATTATTTCCCCCCCTTACATTTGTCATCCTCTCCATAAGTTGCATAAGAAAAATCCGTATTTTATTTTAATTAAAAGTCACATTCCCTCACATTTCCTAAATGTGTTAAATCGCTCCTAGTTGCCTCATTATTTCCATATTCCCATTTAATGATTGTCGACTTACTAATTCTAAGTTGAGTTAAAATAGGAATCCTCTCCTAGTTAAACTAGTGTTAACTAGACTCTAGATTCCTTTCTATGCTTGCACAATTCATTCATGCTTTATTCCTTTTCTTATATTAAATTTCATTTGGGTATTTTCTTGCACACATGTGTATAATATTAATTCTTTAGACTTATTTCATTTGTCTTAATTTCTCAAATTGATTTACCTTCTTTTTTATTTAGTTAATAATTTAGTTTAGAGTCTTTATAGAAACTTAGACTTAGGATTAATGTCTGAATAGGCTTAGAATTCATTTGGGGTTTACAATTAATAATTTCGATCCTTAATTAATTAAAAAAATCCGGCAATGCTTAAATATTTTACAAGGTTTAATTATTTGCTCAAGGTTTCCTAGGCCACATAGATTCATTGACTCAAGTGTTACTTACATGATGTGCCCTTGAAGACACACTTTCATGCTCCTATGGTCCCACTCGCCCTTTTACTGGTTTTGGTAGTTGTCCAACCCTTGGATTCAACACTCCATTCAAGAGACCTTGTGAGAGACTAAGGGCTTCTATAGAATCAGGACCCTACCTTATTGTGCAACCCTTATAAATTCATGAGCGATTGTCTCACTTTTAGCTCACGACATCATGGAACTCTCGAACTAGGCAATCGTTAACCTAAAATTTGATCCATAGTGGGAGTGCTAGTAGGCTATGACAGGGATGCTTTGACACTTCTCCCTCGATATCTAGTCTATGTGCATTGTCCCTTTACTCCTTATGTGAGTCAGATTAGCAAGAAATCGTCATCCTACATCCATCAACGAAACACTGCTAATGATCCATAAAAATCACCATAATATAATCAATCATAGGTCACATATGCATGAAGGAAATACTCAAACCAATACAATCCACTCCTTGACCCAATCTAGAGTCCAAGGAAGTCAATTAATGTCATCAGCATCCCAATCTGTCAAGTGTCCGACACACTTAGGGAAATCTCATCAATATCATCTATCAATATGCATATATGAATAACATCAAATCATAATCATCAACATCATCATAAATATCCACAAGCGAAATTCATAATCATGTATTATAACCAAATCACTTGCACTCAAGTGTCCTCAAAGAATAAGTCGATAAAATGTGCTTGCAAGAGTGGGATGTTACATACACCCCCTATTGTTTTAAACTTCATACCGAAGTTGTACAGTATATAAATGCAGTAAATAAAGTATATGACGAGATCTATATGTCTAAACTATCAAATAAATAAGGAAATTGTTGACGCATATCATATGTGTCCTCCTAGGTAGTCGAGTGTGGACTATAATTGTCCCACTGCATCTTGACCTGATCAACTACTCAATTTCATAGTCATCGAATGCGATCATCCATAATGCATATTGGTTGTGTCGTGATTGCACCTTTGTTCTACACCTATAAATAAATCAATTCAATCACATTTTTAGGATCACTAACATAATGTCGCAAAATAGATACATGAAAAACATTGTGCATATGCCTCAAAGAATCAGGAAAGGCTAGTCGATAGGCCATGGGTCTCTTATTTTCCATAGCTTCGAAATGCCCCACAAAAATAGGAGAGATTTTAGAACCCTTTCAAAACTTGATTGAAATCTTGTGTGGTTTCACCCACAGGAACACTCCATCGCCAACTTCATAAATGTAGTCAACACGATGCACGTCGACATAAATTTTCTGTCGATGTTGCACTTCTTTAATCCTTTTTTTTTATCAATTGTATTTGTTCTTCCATTTATTGGATTTATTCTGGTCCTACCAAGGCCCTATCCTCAAGTCCATCCCATCTCAATGGCATCTGAAATGGTTTCCCATAAAGAAACTCAAAGGGTGCCATCTTAATGGTACTTTGATAGTTGTTGTTGTATACAAACTCTACCAGTGGCAAGAACTCTTCCGAATGCTTTTGTTGGTCCATTACACACATATGCAACATATATTCCAAAATTTAGTTCATTCCTTTTGTCTTCCCATCTGTCTCAGGGTGATAGGTTGTACTAAAGTTCAGTTGTGTCCCCAAGGCCACTTGGAAACTAGTCCAAAATCATCTTGTAAACAACGATCCTTGATTGGATATGATCCTTCTTGGTACACAATGTAGCCTTACAATATTGCTGATAAAAAATATAGCTATGTATGGCGCTTGATATGATGTACGCACAAGAATAAAATCTTCACTTTTCATCAGAGTGTCAACTACCATGAAAATCAAGTCGTGCCTCCTTATCATCAACAAAAATACAACTATAAAGTCCATCGAAATGAACTCCTATTTCAATTATGGGATGGCGTGTGGCTGTAATAATCTTGTCGGATGTCTATGTTTAGCTTTCACTAGATGACATTCTAGACATCTCGCCCCGTAACTGACTATGTCAACTTTCATTACCTTCCAGAAGAATAAAGGCTTAAGGTTTTCCCTCATCTTTGCGACTCCCGAATGAGCCATGTACATTGCATGATGAGATTCACTTAATATCAAACTTCTCAATTCTTTGTTAGGAGGTACGTAGAATCTTCCATTAAATCTCAAAAATCTGTCATCGTCCAATGTATAACCTTCAAACTTTCGTACCATCATGTGTCTTGTTCGATATTTTCCTTAACCTCCTTATACTAGTCATCGTCGAACTATATAGTTATAATATTTTCTCGAAGATTTGTCCGAAGAGGTATCACCGAGAATATGCATGGTCTCTGACTCAACACATTGGCCACTCTGTTTATCATACCTTTTATGTAAGAAATGTCGAAGTCATATTCACTAAATAGTTATGACCAATGTCATTATTGTGCGTTTAGGTCACTCTGTGTAAAAATGTGTTGCAATCCACAGTGGTATGTTTTTAGTTCAAATTTCCATCCAATTAGATAGTGCCTCTACACTCTCAAGGAATACACAATGGCCAATAACTCCAAATCATGCATCACTTAGTTCTCCTCATGCTTTCTTAATTTCCTTGAGATGTAGATGATCAATCGACCGTCTTGACTCAATACTCTGCCTAAAGCTTCCTTGGATGCATCCATGAATACCAAGAATTTTTGGTCCATGTTGGAGAATTTTAGTATCAGTTTTGTTGTCAACTTCCCCTTAAGCCTTTGAAATTCTTCCGCGCACTTCTCAATCCATACAGACTTCTTTTTTTTCTTATGCAATTCCATGAATAGATTTGCAATCTTTGAAAAACCTTTGATGAATCGTTGGTAATATACTGCTAAACCCATAAATTTTCATACTTCTGGTACAGTTTTCGGCGCAGGCCATTCCATAATATCCTCTACCTTCACTAGATCCACATCAATGCCTTCACAGGAGATAACATGCCCTAAGTAATGAATCATTAAAACTTTAGTACCAAGCACAAGTGTTTGTCATGTTCTTTTGTCATCCGAGAAGATATCAATATGTCATCAATGAATACTTGAAAAAACTTTTCCAAGTATTTTATGAAAACCCCATTCATCAAACTCATGAATACCCCTGGGGCATTTGTCAATCCAAATAGTAAAATGGTAAACTCGTAGTGTCCAAACCTTGTCTTGAAGCCGGTCTTAGGAATATCTTCCTCTTTGATTCGTAACTGGTGATAACCTAATGTGAAGTCGATCTTTGAAAACACTGTCGTGCCTTCCATTTGATCAAAAAATAATCTATTCTTAGCAATGGATACTGGTTCTTGATCGTTTCCTTATTCAATTTCCAGTAGTCAATACAGAGTCACCACAACCGATCCTTCTTTCTTATGAAAATAACAGGTGAACCCCAAGGTGACCCAATTGGATGTATAAGTACTAGGTCAAACAACTCCTTCAGTTGCATTTTCAACCCCTGTACTTTAGGTGTCAACATACAATAAGGAGTTATTTCTATAGGTTCAGTTATAAGTTTCAAGTCTATTGTAAACACAAACCCTCTTTCAGGTGGCAAACCTGGTAACTCTTCCAGAAACACGTAAGCAAACTCTTGTACTACCAGAAGGTTTTCTAATCCTTTCTCCATGCCCTTGTCATTCAACGCTAAGATTTCATATAGATTTCATCCTTTGCACATACTCTTTTGTAGTTGTAGGGAAGAAATGAACCTCAAGGACACTTCCTCATTTCTTTATACAATCACACTTCTATGTCCCTCATCATCAGTAAAAGTCAACTGTTTCGTCCTACAATTGAGTATCGCATCATGCGATTCCAACCATTCTATACTGATCACGATGTCATAAGATCCTAAGATCGTGACATATAGGTCGAACATCATTACAAAATCTCCCAAGTTAATGCGATGGCCCACAACACTTCCTCCAACTTTTTGTTTGGAACCTGAATCCATTTATACGTACCTAAACTCATCCTGCTCGACTGCATTTACCTTAATTATTTTCAGAGTTGCACTAGAAATAAATCTTTTTATAGCACTGAGATCTATTAAAATACTAAAAGTTTTTTCGACAATTGTACCTGATGTCTCAAGCACAGTGGACTAGTGCTCGTATTGACGGTTATTCATCGTTGCACTAATCCTATGGGCCTTGCCCAAATCTACAGTTGTAGTGTGTCTGAATGACTCATCTTATCTATCCCTATCAATCGGGAAGTCTCATTGGTAATGTGGCTCTCCACATGTCCAACATTCGATCTTTGGTCTAGTACTCTTGGTCCTCGAAGTAGAATTTGTTATCCTACCAGCCTGAAATCCTTCTCTATTCTACTGAACATGCATACACTGTTTATGTTGATGTTGTGGTCCTTTGTAGGGAGTCCTCTTATAAGGAGTCGGTTGCCATGGTGTCGTGAACGTGGATCGTCTTGGCGTATATCGATACCTTGATGAATGTTTAGCTAGTGTCTAATGTTGCTACGCACTAGATGTCGCATGTCCCATTGGTCTCAAAGGAGTCCTACCATGACCCTTGTTGGTCAACTCTTCCTCAGCTACGAGGGCCTTCTGGAATGAATCATGCAACTTCTAAAGAATTAGGATCCTCACCTTCGCATGATGACATTAAGGCCAAACACAAACTTGGTGACCTTTAGCTTCTCAGTGTTCACATGTGGAGCATACCTAAGAAGCTCCATGAATCGGGCCTCATACTCGGGCACCATATGACACCCTATCATAACATGTTGAACTCATTGAGTTCATGCTCAATGAATTCGTTTGATAAATACCTCTCTCGAAACCATTCCTTGAACAGTTCCCATGACACATCTTTGACGACCTTATTTGGTTGAGGTAGGAGCATCTTATGCCATAGAAGAGGGCTCCCCTTCATCTAAAATACCACCATGTGGACTTTCATGTTGGAGGTGTAGTCGTGAAGTGTGAAGCACATCGCCATGTTCTACAACCAAGCCTATGCAGATGAACCATCTCTGGCACCCATGAAATTGGGAAACTTAACCTTCTCGATTTCTCTTTGAGTGCTACCACTTCCAGTTTGAGCATGTTGTGGACCCTCATTGGGTATAGGTGTGCTGGCCTCATCTCTATCTAGTCGGTTAATCAAGGCCTCTGACATCCTCTAAAAGGACCTCATCAAACCAACCACATCCCCCACAACAAGCTGCTCTTGTCCAATGACTTGTTCTTCTTCTTGAAGGTTAGAACCATCTAGCATGGATGCTACTAGAGGCATTACACGTCCTCCCCTAGCACCACGTCGTCTACCTCCACGACGTCCTCTAACGATGATTACCTGCATGGACAAATTTCAATTTTATTTAGCGATAAGTTATTAATCAATTGCTTAATACAGTGAAAGGCGTAATGATCCCAAGTCATGGAGTTGAACCTGGATCTGATACCATACGTAACGACCCCTTTGTTATGACAACAAATAGGGATGTACAACAAGTATATATATATATATATATATATATATATATATATATATATATATTGCGTTAGGAATTTACAATCGTTACCACACAATTCATACCAACGCAAATCAACATGTCATCATAATTAAAGTGACACATGATCAACACATAACATAAATAGCAACACATTTCAACACATCGCAATCAACAAAAGCTAAAAATAAATCATGATCAACCATGTTACTGAATATTAAAATAATTACCCGCCCAACCTATCCTGCATGGTTAGGACCTCTATGACACATATGAAATGTTCAAGCCCAGGATTCATCCGATTGATTTTGACCACTTAAGGTCTCAAGGTTGGTGATTGTTATGATAAATAAGGAGGTATCTAAGTCCCGCTAATCCAATCAATATTACAATCAACTAGATCAATCAACGAATCTTAATCATCAATTAAATATGGCGCAAGAGTAATCACCAACTTAATTTTCATGGTGCGCGAGTAATCTAATTACATAACTCATCATACATCAACATCAATTACATGGTGCAAATAAATCTAATCACTCAATAATTTATTAATTAATATTATTCCCAGACGCAAGATATCTAATCACTTGATCATCTATGCATCCACATTATCCCATAGCTTAGAGAAGGATAATCACTTAATCATTTTCAGGGAACATTAAGTGTAAATGAGAACAAGGACATTTCATGAGAATGATAATTCGAGAGCATAAATACAACTTAATCTCATAGATTTCAATATACCTTTTCATATCTAGGAATTTCTTCTAGGAGTATGTAAGGAAGGCTAAGATTATACATTCATTTTAAAAACCCATAAGAAGATCAATCTTCTTAAACAATCCATTAATTTAACACCACTATTACATTAGGTATCCCCTTATAATCATTCAACCATTAATTTAATCCATCATTCACCAATAAAAAACAAAGCAATTGAGTAAGAGCATAAGGATTTAAGGGATTAAAAACTATGCAAGCATAAGTAAGAGTCCATTACTAGGTGGAGACATATTGCGATCATCCTGAATCCTTGCCTAAGTTAAGTTAATTTATGTCAAGCCTCAATTATCAACTGCATCAAGCTACTATAACAAGTATCATACTTATGTAGCACAACTAAATATCATTCAAAATTATTTATCTTAATAAGAAACACATTAAGAATTCGTTACCAAAATACATCATTTCAAAGTGCCATAAAGAGGTCAATAAATAAATTGATTAGTAGTCAACCACTTCTATATCCATTCAGAGAATTAATAAAATTCATCCTTACTTAAACATATCAATAAGGTCTCAAGATGGATTGCAATTTCATATGAGAGATTTAAAACACCCAACAATAAAATAAATAATCAATCAAATTACAAATTCATATAAGGGAAGGAGGTAGATCCAACTTATTAACCCTATGTCAGGGCTTCAAGGCCAACTACAAACCAGTTAAGAATAAGCAGAACTAGTCTTGTTGAAACAATGAAAGGGTTCATCTTTTAAACTGAATTTGATTTCGGACTCTAGGAATATCAACTTCTTTAAGGGCATCAAAAGGGTCTCAAAACTACCTACAAAGTCCTCGAGGGTTACGAGTTTTAATCCATCCAAAAGGTGTTAAACTTTAAGTGAAGTTTCTAGTGCTATATTTTGGAGTAGGAGGATATTAACCCTCTCCCAAGCGATCGAGCTTGAAGAAAATCCCCTAAGGTAATGGGCCTCTCTATGAAATCCCTAACTCCCAGCATATCATATCGTGGTCGAGTATCGACTTTGAGCATATGCACTAAGTACCAAGGATAACACATATCGAGTGTCAAGGAAGCACTCCCACCAAGATCCACGATTATCATCGAGCACCAAGGGAAAAACCCACAAGGACTGAAGCCATGCACTACGCATCTGCGAAGGACTTTGAAGGGAGAATAAATTCAAGGCATGGTCTTCCATCTATTCTACAGCCATCAATAATCAAGACAGTCATCAGGCAATGTCTGTGCACAAGTAAAGGAGGAAGGTGCACTTAATCTATACAGATTATGTCCAGACTGAGAGAGTAGGGAGAGGGTGATCTACGAAACCCATTATCAATCTAGGAAATGAGTAAGGATGGCGCAATGTTGGCCTAAATTTCTGTCAGTATTGAAGAGTGAAGGGTGCACAAGGCATCCCATACTAGTCCAGGGAATGCGTATCCAATGCTGGCCTGAATTTTTGTCAGTGGAAAATAGTGTAGGGCGCACAAGGAAATACATATCAGTGCTGGGAATGAGTAAGGAGGATGCAATCCTGGCTTGAATCTCTATCAGTGGAGAATAGTGAAGGGCGCAGAAGGCAACCCATATCATTCTAGGGAATGAGTAAGGAGGGAGAAATTGATCCAGGAGCATCGCTAACGTCAAGCGAGCGTGGGGCAAGCGCCAGTGCATTTTGGGCACATGATGAATTGTTCAAAAACTTTTGAAGATGGATGTGCCAAACATAAATGTAATAGTTAAGGGAGGTGTACTTATAGATTTTAATCAGACCTTGAGCGTCCTGCTCTCGTCTGGAGTAGATATAGGCATTTATGCTAAGATAATATAGGTAGATAGAATTTAATTTAGACAGTTTTAGGAGCCGAAGGGAAAATAGATATAGACACCCTCATTGTGTATTGTAACATTATGATGATGAGGATGAAGAGTATAGAGCATACAGAGAAGAGAGCAGAGAGTTGTGCAAAAACACTCATGTACAGAGATTTGAATTAATAGAAATAGTTTTGATTCAAATTCATGGCATCGTGTTTGTTCTCCGTGTATGTATATTGAATATTGTGCTCATGAATGTTTTACTCTTTCTGTCATGAAATTGATTTTATGCTATGTATGAATGATTTCCTGTTAAATGTTTGAAGTCTGAGAGAGAGAGAGTAAGGAATGAGTTTCAATTGTTTCTCTATCTGAGCAAGGATTCCTGCAAGGAGTTGCAGTTGAATTGTCCGCAAGGAGTGCATTGACAAAGGGTATAGAGATTTGTCTCTGGAAGGCTCAGACAGAATAGCTATTTTTCTCATTCTCACACAAGTTCAAGTCAGGCATGAGAGTCGTGCAAGGTGTGCACAGACCAAACTTTGTAGAAATTTCGATACCCAAACGAGTATTCCTGCGATTCTCCTGATCTAACAATTACTGCAACTTGTTAAATACAGAATCACTTCTACTATTATTGCAGAATCAATTTAAACCACGATCACAATCACAATGAACAAAGTGAAATATCAATAACACACAACACAAAAGTTTTACCGAGAAAGTGTAAAGCTAAAAACCCCACTATCATATATTATGTATATCATGAATCATGAAACAATCTCATACAAAGCTCTAATCCAAGAGCTCTTAGTACAATCGTCTCACACTGTCATACACAAATTAGCAAATACATGCGCCAATTTTCGTGTCCAGACAGCTTGCCTCCTCTGCACAAACTCTGCAATCCGAATTCTCACAATGAATCGAATGAATCGTTTGCACATGCTCATAAGCATATCCACTGCATGTGTGAACAAATCACAACTGATAGCCAACTGTCCCTTTCA
>ML777541.1:714944-725514 GCA_009831015.1 Picea engelmannii
TTACCTGACTCCCTCTGAAAGGTAATGGTACCAATACCAGTTGCACTGTATTTTCCATCATCGCCCATCTCTATATGCATTCTGAGATATTTCTCCTCCAAGTCACTGAAAGACTCTTTATCTCCTGTCATGTGGAAGGAAGCTCCACTATCCAAATACCACACTAATCCCGATGCACTTGAATCCATGCATGCGATCAAAGCGAAGTCAAGCTCAAATTGTGAGACAAGAGCCTCACTAGTTGCAGCTCCAACAACCATCTTGTTCTTATTCTTCTTTGGACAGTTAGTAGCAAGATGCCCACGTTCGTGACAGTGAAAACACTTCACTTTGGACAAATCCAACTTCTTGACTTTAGACTTAGAATTTGATTGGGATTTCTTCCATTTCCCTTTCCTTGCCTTTTCAGTCAAAGAACAATCCTCTTCATCATCACGCTTTGATGAAGATCCATCTCTGGTATTCCTCCTGAACTCCTCTTGCACCAGATCCGACCATAGTCATTCCCAATCCGGCAATTTTTCCCTTCCATTGACAGAGTCTTGATAACTGTGCCAACTCTTGGGAAGCCCTAGGAGCGCCAATCTCACCAAATCATCAGCAGCGATTTTTATTCCCACACTTCCAAGCTCATCCTGACATTGGACAAACTTTGTGAGATATTTTGGAATGGTGTCGCCTTTCTCCATCTTAATCTTCCTGAGTTTATCTTTGAGCGCCAATTTCCTATGGTCGCTATTGTTTTGGAACATATCCTTCAAAACCTTCCACATCGCATATGGTGTGGTTTTCCCATGGAGGTTTGAGACAATGTGGTCTCGTACTCCCTCCAACAGAATCCTCCTCGCCTTTGCTACTTTCTTTTGCCATGCATCAAGATTTGCAGTGTTTGTCGCATCCGGCTTAGCAACATCTACGTCAATGTAACCCTTCAAGCCATTATCTTCGAGCACTGCCTCCATCCTGTCCTTCCATACAATGTAGTCAGAGCTGCCCTCGAGTGCATACTCCAACCTCAAGCCATTGAAAGACATTTTGATCTTGAATCAAGTGTCGCACCAAGAAAATATTGCAAATTTGAATGTTATCCAACCCAAAACTCAACCCCTTCACTTTCTCCTTGCCCTGGAAGGTTCGTACCCCTCCTGAGAGCAGCCTGAAGGGAGTTCGCACCCTGCCTGTGAGTAGCCTACGAACTGTCCTGTTTTTCCCTCACCCTGCTATACTGTCCACCTGAGAGAATGCCCTGTTTTGTTCGCACCCTGCCTGTGTGTAGCCTAAGAGATTCGCACCCTGCTCCACTGTAGCCTGCGAACTTTTCTTGAGATGTTGGAACCCTGCTCCACTGTAGACTGCAAACTTTTCTGAGATGTTCGCACCCTGCCTTTTTCTAGGGTGCGAGAATTTTTGTTCTTGAAAACACCAGAAGTTTTCAGTACTGTGTGTTCGCACCTTGCTAGAGACGAGACCTGCGAGAATGCAATTATGTTCGCACCTCACTTCCGTGACTCTGTGGCCTCCGTGGCTCTGATACCATGTAGAAATTTCGATACCCAAACGAGTATTCCTGCGATTCTCCTGATCTAACAATTACCTCAACTTGTTAAATACAGAATCGCTTCTACTATTATTGTGGAAGCAATTTAAACTACGAATACAATCACAATGAACAAAGTGAAATATCAATAACAAACAACACAGAAGTTTTACCGGGAAAGCGTAAAGCTAAAAACCCCACTATCATATATTATGTATATCATGAATCATGAAACAATCTCATACAAATATCTAATCCAAGAGCTCTCAGTACAATCGTCTCACACTGTCATACACAAATTAGCAAATACATGCGCCAATTTCCGTGTCCAGATAGCTTGCCTCCTCTGCACAAACTCTGCAATCCGAATTCTCACAATGAATCGAATGAATCATTTGCACATGCTCATAATCATATCCACTGCATGTGTGAACAAATCACAACTGATAGCCAACTGTCCCTTTCACCTGTTATCTCAACTAGTGTCCACTGGAATGACATGCATGTAGTTAACCGTGGCAAGTCTTTAGTTGCATGCGAGTTAACTGATTGTGAATTAATGAATAGTTAATTCACTCAACTCGCACTAATACAACTAATCTTAACTCACTTAACTACACTTACAATTCTGTTACAATTCCAAATCACTCAGTTATGAATGAGATAATAGATTAATATTTATTATCTAATTTAATTAAGGGAAAACCAAATTAGACACATGTTTCTTGTTGACTTTTCAATAGAATTTAGGGTTTAAAATATGAGGGGTTATTGGAGGACTGTTGTTGTAGGGTGTGCGCAAGGTCGAAGGGATTCAACACTTGTAGGTGTTTGAAGGTTTCCGCAAGGAGTGCGTGCAGGAGTCTTCTTTAAGACTCGAAGTTGTGAGAAAGCTCAGGAAGGATAAAGCCTTTGAAATTATTGAGGGGTAGTACAGGAAGTTTGTGCATTTGAAGTGTTTAGAAGGCATTGTAAGTTTGTGCCATCGGTGGACAAGTTCATGGGAGAATACTCGATTCATTTCGCAGAAATCATCAAGAAGGAAACGGACGGTCGAAATTATCCGTGGGGAATTCGCGAAGTCCTGCGAGTCGTCAGATCTCGCAAAATAGCAGGGGAGTTACAGAGGTTATTTTAAAGGTTCAAGCTCAAGAGAGACAGAGTTTTCGATCCAAGTCAATAGGGACCATTGGATCTACTCGTAGATTTCCATTTCGGGATCTCATGAGTTGAAGTCCCGAAACCTTTACATCAGG
This sequence comes from Picea engelmannii, assembly GCA_009831015.1. NCBI lineage: Eukaryota > Viridiplantae > Streptophyta > Pinopsida > Pinales > Pinaceae > Picea > Picea engelmannii. The sequence goes on from ML777541.1 coordinate 717,738, forward strand.
ATTCACGAAATCATGAAACGCGAATTTGTGAAGAATTTAAAAGGACTGTGTGGGAGGCCGTAGAAGCTAGCAAGGTGGACAGGTGGCAAACACTTGACGTGGAGGTCAATTGCGTTGAATGTTTCAGGGTTTCGTGAGTTGAAGTCCTGAAAACATTGCATTAGGACTCGCGAAATCACGAAGTACGAAACTCCGATATGGCAAAAAGTCTAGTTGTGGGGGCCAGTGCTGGGAACCGTGTCGGAACTCGACATTTCAGGATATTGGGAAACAAAGCATCGGGATTTCGGGGTTGATGGAGCAGAGTTGCGTGACATCGCAACTCGTGAATTTCTGATACGTGAAATAGTGCTCACCATTGGATCGAGGGAGAATTCATAGCCATCGATCTCCTAAAAAGGGAATTTTAGGATTTGGTAAATCGGGAATCGAGGTTTTGGGAGTCGAAGGGACGAGTTGCATGACATCACAACTCCCGAAATCACCATAAGAAGAAAGCCGAAATACAAATGGGGAAAAGTCAAGAGTTGACTGTTTTGGGAATTTGGGATTCGGGGGTCTGAGTGACAAGACACTCGACCACAGGATTCGTGAAATTGTGAAGTCTGATTCCCCAAAGCGTGAAGGAGGAATCCCATGAGGATTTGTTGTGGGTGCAATTTTTCTGAAAGGGAAATAGAAGAGTCGATTGAGAGCTCTTCAGGCCGAGAGAAAGGAGAAGATCCTGTGTACGTGGACCTTCGGGCCTACGGGTTGGGAAAGGCTGTGTCATCTTTGGTATCAGAGCACATAAAAGGTTTTCTTTTCTTTCTGTAACAGGGAAAAGGAGGATTCACCATGCCGCCGAGGAGAAGGGATATAAAATCACCCGATCCGCCAGAGGAGAGGGAAATGCCAAAAAGAAGGGGTAGGCAGATGCAGAATCTAGAGATGGAAAGAGAGATGCGGGATCTACGTGCTAGACTTCAGGACATGGAGACAACACAGAGGCACACAACTAATGTTTGGGATCTCAGTGAGTCTGAGAATGAAGATGAAGCTAGACATGGAGAAGAAGAGATCATAGCAGAAGATGCAGTGAATGAATGCTTGCTTAAAGTTGTTGCAAGAATGGGCGCAAGGGAGAAGATGGACATTCCAGTTTATGAGGGAAACCTAGATGCTGAAGATCTTCTAGACTGGATTAGAGCTCTGGACACATACTTTGACTATGAATATGTCGAAGAGGACAAGAAGGTCAAGCATACTGTCACGAGATTAAAAGGACATGCAACATTGTGGTGGGATGAACTACAAGATGACAGGCATTGCCAAGGCAAGCAGAAAATTAAGAGCTGGGACAAGATGATTGCGAAGATGAAAGAAAAATTCATCCCCAGAGATTATCAAATTACTCTGTTTCAAAGAATGCAGAACCTGAGACAGAATTTGATGACGGTGAAGGAATACACTGAAGAATTTTATAGACTGAACATCATGGCAGGTCATCGTGAAAGAAACGATGAGAAAGTAGCAAGGTATATGAATGGCCTGAGATATGAAATTTAGGATGAGATGAGTATGTTAACCATTCGAACGGTGGAAGATTCATATCATATGGCTCTGAAAGTTGAAGAGAAGATGAGCCGAAAGCAAGGTCAAAGAGGGCGTGGAAGAAGTCATCCCAGGGGAAAATCAGTTGTACAGGAAAGAAATCAGAAGCCTAAGGAGGAGTGGAAGAAACCTTAGACTCAAAATAAGAGAGGTGGAAGCTCACAGCAAGGACAGTACACTAGACAGAGAGGAAAATATACTGATCAAAGAGGGAGTATACTGATAGCAATATGATTCCTCATACTAGAGGTAGAGGAAGAGGAAGAGGTGGAGTGGTAAAGTGATTCACATGTGGAAAGGATGGACACAAATCTTTTGAATTTCCAGATAAGAAGAAAGCGGAATGAGAGGCTCACATTAGCGAAGCTCAAAGGAAGAATGTTGAGGTAGAGGATGCTAAAGGCGGAAGATCGTTGATGATGCGTGTAATGTCCCCACTTTGGGACATCATCACAAGGCAGAGATTTATGATGACCAAAGTAGCCAGATGGATGTTATAGCGAGTACAGGGGTATTTGAGAGGCATTGTGGGGTCCAACTTGCATTGATGATCATATTCCATCATTATGATCCATTCCGCACAGGTTGGCTTTGGTTTCGTTGCATTTCAACGATTTCCATGATTTTGACTATTTTGAGCTATAAGTCAATGGAATTCACTAAAGAGGTCATTTTGGGCACATTACTTGGAGGAACCTCTCAGTGTAATAAATCATTGGAATCGGGAGGATCAACACTACAGGATGGGATGGCTAGAAGTGACTTTCAGTGGCCAGGGAAGCCACAAGGAGAGAAAAGGAGCTTTTCAAAGGTAAAAAGTTTAATTAATTAATTAAAGTGATTTAATTAATTAATTAAATATTAGTAAAATGAAAGTCACTTTAGAGGGACAAGGTGAGCCAAAAAGTATAAAGGAAAGGCAAGGGCCTCTTCTCATTCATTCATGTATGATCTTATTTTGATTTTTGGCTTCTAGCTAGTGACCCCAGTATTGGGGGTTTTGAGGGTTTTGACATAACAAACCCTAGAGGACGATTCGGTGGTGAAATATTCCACCTATCTTGTCCCAATATTGGTCTCGGAGATGCAATACTCTCCCAAACCATTCTAGTTCTAGATCTAATCAGTTGAAAAAGGGTTCTACATCAGTTTCATGTGTAGATAGAGAGAGGGTGCACCAGTTGAGGGATTCCAGCAAGAGGGGCGCACCATCTTGGAGAGAGATTCGTTGTAGGATATTGGTAGGGACGTTGAGGATTCTATCACTTGGGTTTTCATTGCAGGGCCTTGGACATCAGATCTAGTGATTTCTGAGACAGTTTTATGGCTCAAATTATTTATTGAGCAGTGGGGCGAATTGAAGAGAAGGAGGGCATTTTTGAGATCCAGATCTAGTCTGTTTGGAGGGGTTACACTTCATATCTGACCCTGAGACTTTACCTAGTGACTTGCAGTGTCCTGGTCTATATTTTTGGAAAGTTTTAGATCATTTGGAGGCCTCCTTCAGCAGCATCGAATTATCTAGGGTTTCAGTCATCCAGTGGGGCACACCATTCAGTGGGGGATTTCAGATCTACAGAGATTGAGAGGGATCTTGGAGATTCAGTCACCTGGGTTGTCCTTACCATCACCCAATCTATCAGTTGGCATATTTATCAGGGTGATTGGACACTTTTGGTAGCAGGGCTGAATTATCTAGGGTTTTAGTCATCTAGTGGGGTGCACCATTCAGTGGGGGATTTCAGATCTACAAAGATTGAGAGGGATCTTGGAGATTCGTTCACCTGGGTTGTTCTTACCATTACCTGATCTATCAGTTGGATTATTTATTAGGGTGATTGGACACTTTTGGCAGCAGGGCCAAGTTATTGAGGGTTTAAGCCTTCTATTGGAGCGTGGCATTCTTCAGCTGGAGAGTTTGGCATTCAGATCTGCTTGTATTGATCTTGATTTCTCATTCAACCCTTGGAGGCACCTTTTGTATTAGCGGGAGCATTTTGTAGCACCTCTTATCTATTGTCTATCTTCTTGGCCATCTTTTGAGCATTCCAGATCGGCATCTTCAGTGTAGCAAGTTTCTCTATTTTATGAATAAAGAAGAATTGATATGTTTTGGCTTGTCTATCTTATTGCATATGGTTGAGGTATGTTCCATGGTTATCTCTTTCTGTTATTTGCTGCATACACACATATAAACACATCTAAAAGGTAGATCAGAAAAGTGTTTGACAAAATACCTCACTCAATAAAAGTTTTAAAAAGACACCAAAACAGTGATGATCCTTGCATAATGGCTTGGGATCATTACAGAGGTATCAGAGCTTAAATCCTGCAAACTTGAGGGGTCTTTCATTTGGATAAATGGATAGTTGGAAAGAAATGGATAAGATAGCCTTTGAGATACCATGGTTGGAGATCATGTATGATGGCCTTAGCGAAGAAACTAAGGCTACAATAACCTTTCTACAATATGCAACCTATAGAAATCCCCATTGGAGCAAATGGGATATTTTACAGGGGATGATCATAGCGGGTGAAAATAAAAAGAAAGTAGCTAGATGGTGGGAAGAACAGAGAAACCCCATGCCTAGTAGGAGCATGCAACCTTGACATAGTTGCAAGGGGCCGTGGAAACTAGATCATAGGTGCAGGGGTAAGGATCAGGAGTGCATTCTTGAGGCATGTCATGACAGTGATGATGTGGTGTCTGTGGATGGAGCAATAGAGTTTGATTCAGAATAGTCGGATGATGATAGTGACTCTTGCACAGAGGCTAGTGATAGTGACTCTACCTCAGAGGATAGTGATGATGACTCTTGCACGGAGGCTACTGATGCTTGCATGCTTGAGGAGGATGATGACTCTTATGTAGTGGATAGGTAGCAGGATGGACAGGATGATAGCACCAGTGTCTCAGCTGACACATCACATACCATTGATGACCTTACACCTCAGCAGAGTAGTGACACTAGTGAGGAGTCACACATGTTAACACCTATAGATGATGAGCTTCTTATGGGAGCCATGACACATCTGTCACCTGTTCAGACATCCATGATAGCCACGTCACATGAGGAGATCAGTGGCACGTCAGATATGATGGATGATCCAAGTGTGAGGGATGCACACCATGGATAGGTAAACCCACAGATCCAGGAGGAGGTACAGGACATACCAGCAATTGACCTCACACATACAGACCAACCTGAGGAGATTGAGTCATAGCTATTGGAGACTCCATTCGTTGAGCAGATTGTAGAGGCTGGCAGGTTGATGGAGCACTTACTTCTAGGATTGGCCTGCATTGATGAGGATGCACTTTTTAGCTGTCAGGATGACCATAGCACGTGTCTGGATACATATTTATGGGATCCAGGTGCAGATGATAGTAGCAGGTTGAGTGCACAGGAGGATACGACTGCTCATACAAGATATAGTGTGATTAAGGGGGAGATATCATATAGTGATAGGATGCAGTGGTAGGAAGGAGTACCCAACAGCACGATAGACAGTGGACAATTCAACATGTCATCTTATGCAGAGGGTGTTGTTGGGGATTCCAGAGTTGGCACTAGCAACACTGACACTAGCTATGAGGGGTCTAAGATGGCACCTCAGTATGACCATGATCAGGAGTCACACCACTTAGCAGCATAGTTGAGAGTTAGTGAGGCTATGATCAGGGCAGCCACTAGACGTATTGATGACATGCATGCAGTGATGGAAAATTACTGTTGGAGAGCATCAATGGCACAGGGTAGCTCAGATGGAGGATTCTGCATGGATGATTTTTACACTCTCCGGGAGAGAGTCACTGTGATGAGGACTGAATACCAGTAGTTGTTGACAGACACGGATTATCTACTGAGGGTTGGTGAGATGTATCATGAGGCTCTGAGGGAGCAGGAGTTGGAGATGGACCGACTCACTCAGGAGTTGGAGACCACTTGGGGATTCTTGAGAGGCACATAGACCGCCATTCAAGAATCAGAGTCTAGGACATATGAGTCTCCTGAGGAGATCCATCAGAGATCCACTTCATCTATCTTAGTGGACACTCAAATGTATCAGTCAGTCACGTTGACAGAGGATGTTGATGATCTAGCAGAGGAGCACTAGTTGATGGGGGACACTTCCATTTGTGTCTTGGGAGTGGTTGATATCCATATAGAGATTGATCCAGCTGTACACCCAAGATCTGTGATGCAACATGAGTTTGCGGGAGATGACAGGAGGATGCCATAGCATACAGTGATGAGTGATAACTCCCAGAGACATGCTGAGATGTATGGTGGGATTCAGAGGGGTGTACTGCCTAGTAGGGGGGAGACACACTTAGGGGAGCATGCAGGTGCCACTCCTTTGCAGCAGCATGTGATTATGAGACCTCACCTTCACCATTTTAGCGGTTGCCTGGGTGAGGGGATATGGAGAGTGGTTTACCAGCAGTTGGAGGAGTTGCTTCCGATTGTACCTGATGATTGGGGTTTAGTGATGACTACAGGTGAGCAGTTATCATGGATACTGATGGATGAGATTTTGGTCGAATCCTTGGGATTGACCATAGCATGTGATGCCTTTCAATCCTATAGTCAGCTGCAGATGTTTCTATTATCCCATCCTAACACTTTTATCATAGATAGCAGCATGAGGAGGGATAGGCCGTGGCTGAGGGCATGGAGAGTGAGTAGGCCGAGACTACATGACATGAGTACTTTTATGGCATACAGCAGGTCAGAGGTGGACCATGTTAGACAAACAGTTGAGACTTGGTGCGTGATGGTGAGCATCATAGACCAGATGATGACAGATGATCACAGAGGGCTTCTGGCAGTGATCAACCTCACACAGGAGTAGTTAGAGGAGATTGGAAGTGATAAAATTCTAGGTTTTCCATGGGACCCAAGAGTCCATTTTGTTAGCACGATGTTCATGTTGACCCAGGTTGCACCAGAGAGCCACACACTCCACCTTGGTTTGGGTTGGAGTGGGTCTGCAAGTACTTGTCCTATGGGGCAAGACCCTTCCTTCTGCGTGATCATCATGATGGGGCATGGAGATGTTTGGATAGGTACTTCTTATACAGAGATACCTTTACAGATACAGTTTCTAGACAGCAGGTCCAGTGGTCATAGGTGTTTCATCTTGAGGATCCAGGAGAGGAGGATTCAGGATGTATGCAGGGGGAAAACAGTCATGGTCAGAGTAGTGTAGTGTCAGCATGGTGATCTTCGACAGAGGTTAGAACGGGACCCAGGGATTGCAGGGTTGAGCATTTCACTGATACACAATAGAGAGTGGACCTTCGTAGGGGAAAGTTGTTCTAACTTTCCATTTAGCTTCAGTGTTGAGGGGAGCACAGCGCTTGAGGGTGTCTCATGGAGGTTTTGCAGTACCTCATTCTGGCATCAGTATGTGCAGTTGATGGAGGCCGTGCAGATCTTGGTAGAGACTAGGAGGATGGACTCAATCCAAGATGAGGCCATGTGTCAGGTACAGAAGACTCATAGAGTTGGTGTATTTCAGGATTATGCATCCCAAGGGCTAGTAGTTCATGACTTGATATGGGACCCAAGGGGCAGCATGTGTGATTGTTCATCTTCTGATGGGTTCTACTATACAAATCATAGGTGGACATGGGATCCTAGTATTTTATTTGAGATGATTTGGTTATTTCTTGAGGACAAGCAATTTTCTAGCAGGGAGGACTGTAATGTCCCCACTTTGGGACATCATCACAAGGCAGAGATTTATGATGACCAGAGTAGCCAGATGGATGTTATAGAAAGTACATGGGTATTTGAGAGGCATTTTCAGGTCCAACTTGCATTGATGATCATATTCCATCATTATGATCCATTCCACATAGGTTGGCTTTGGTTTCGTTGCATTTCAACGATTTCCATGATTTTGACTATTTTGAGCTATAAGTCAATGGAATTCACTAAAGAGGTCATTTTGGGCACATTACTTGGAGGAACCTCTCAGTGTAATAGCTCATTGGAATCGGGAGGAGCAAAACTACAAGATGGGATGGCTAGAAGTGACTTTCAGTGGCCAGGGAAGCCACAAGGAGAGAAAACAAGCTTTTCAAAGGTAAAAAGGTTAATTAATTAATTAAAGTGATTTAATTAATTAATTAAATATTAATAAAATGAAAGTCACTTTAGAGGGACAAGGTGAG
>ML777541.1:726722-737256 GCA_009831015.1 Picea engelmannii
CTTATCTATTGTCTATCTTCTTGGCCATCTATTGAGCATTCCAGATCAGCATCTTCATTGTAGCAGGTTTCTCTATTTTATGAATAAAGAAGAATTGAGATGTTTTGGCTTGTCTATCTTATTGCATATGGTTGAGGTATGTTACATGGTTATCTCTTTCTGTTATTTTTTGCATACACACATATAAACACATCTAAAAGGTAGATCAGCAAAGTTTTTGATGAAATACCTCACTCAGAAAAAGTTTTAAAAAGACACCAAAACAGTGATGATCCTTGCATAATGGCTTGGGATCATTACAATGCGAAAAGTTATTTTGACACCAGAGAAGGAGGTGGAGAGTTCAGTCCAAAGAAATAGACTTTTTCGGACTGCTTGCAAGACCAAGGATAGGGTATGCAAGGTCATTGTAGACAGTGGTAGTACAAATAATCTCGTTTCAACCGAGATGGTAGAAAAGCTGGAGCTGGAGACGATTGATCATCCAAGCCCATACAGAGTTTCTTGGTTACAAAAAGGACATCAGATAAATGTCACTAAATAGTGTTTAGTTGAATTTAAGATAGGGGGATATAATGATAAGATCTTGTGTGATGTTATTCCTATGGATGTTTGTCATCTATTGCTGGGTAGACCATGGCAATATGAAAGGAATGTGATTCATGACGGGAGGATGAACACATACACCCTAGAGAAGAATGGGAGAACTCACATGTTGCTTCCAATCAAAGATAAGGAGGTGAAACCTGAAGTAAGTAACATTGTACTTCTCATGAGTGGGAAGGAACTTCTTACAGAGGTTAAGAGGAAGGAGGAACCACAATTCATTGTGGTTAGGAAGCCAAGGATTGTTTTAACCAACACAAGGGTAGATGATTTACCAGAAGAGGTTCAAGAACTGCTGGAAGAATTCACTGACATAGTAGTGGATGAACTACCTCATTCATTGCCACCAATCAGAAGTGTGAGTCATCATATGGATCTCATTCTAGGAGCCAATTTTCCAAACAAAGAAGCGTACAGATTGACGCCGCAAGAGAATGAAGAGGTCAAAAGACAAGTCCAGGATTTGATGGACAAAGGATTGGTCAGAAAGAGCTTCAGTCCGTTTGTTTTTCCGATAGTACTCAGTCCAAAGAAAGACGGAGGCTGGATGATGTGTAATGACTCGAGGGTGATCAACAAAATAACTATCAGGTACAAGTTTCCATTGCCAAGAATGGATGATCTGATGGATTGCTTAAGTGGAGCAAATTTTTTTTCGAAGATTGATTTGAAAAGTGGATGTCACCAGATTCATATGAGAGAAGGTGACGAATGGAAAACAACCTTCAAGACTAATGAAGGGTTGTATGAATGGCTTGTTATGTCGTTTGGCTTAAAAAATGCATTGAGTACCTTCATGAGGTTGATGAATGAAGTCCTGAAGGATTTCGTCGGAAAGTTTGTTATCGTATATCTTGATGATATATTGATTTTCAGTAGAACAGAGGATGAACACTTGAAGCATTTGGCTACAGTGATAAAGAGGCTACAGCAGGAAAAGATGCTGATAAATATGAAAAAGTCCTCATTCATGAAGACAAAGCTCATTTATTTGGGGTTTGTCATTTCTGCAGACAAGTTGAGGATGGATCCAGATAAGGTGGAGGTAATCAAGAATTGGCCATCACTGAAGAATATCTTTGAAGTTCGAAGTTTTTATGGATTAGCTAGTTTCTACCAGAAGTTCATCAGAAATTTCAGTGGAATTAGTGCAGCGATGATGGACACGGTAATGAAAAGACATAAGTCTTTTCACTGGACAGAAGAGGCTGAAAAGAGTTTCAAATTGTTGAAAATGAAGATCACGGAATAGCCAATTATGGTGTTGTTGGATTTCATGAAGACATTTCAAGTGAAATGCGATGCAAGTGGATTTGCAATAGGGGCAATCTTGAGTCAAGAAGACAGACCAGTGGCATATTTCAGCGAGAAGATGAATGAAGCAAGAATGAAGTACTCCACATATGACAAGGAGTTCTATGCTATTGTTCAGGCATTGAAGAAGTGGAGACATTGTTTAATTCCAAAGGAGTTTGTCCTATATAGTGATAATCCTGCATTGCAATTTGTGACTCAACAGGAAAAGTTGAATCAAAGGCATGTTAAATGGGTTGAGTATATGAAAAATTTCACTTTTGTGATTAAACATATTTCTGGTACTGCTAACAAAGTTGCTAATGCTTTGAGCAGGAAGTGTTTGCTATTGCAGGAGTTCAAAGTCAAAACGTTAGGTTTTGATGATCTCAGGGACGTGTACAGAGATGATCCAGATTTTAAGAAGGCGTATGCAGCAGCTGAGAATCCAGTTCTCAAAGATAAAATCCAATGGGAAGAATACATGATCCAGGAAGGATTGATGTTTAAAGGCAATCAGCTTTGTATTCCAAAATTCTCCATGAGGGAGAATCTGCTGAAGGAGAAACACAGCGGAGGATTGGCCAGACACTTCGGTCATGACAAGACATTTGCAAAGCTGAACGAGTCATACTTTTGGTCAAGAATGCGAGCAGAAGTTAAAATATTTGTGGACAAATGCAGAATTTGTCAGCATTCAAAAGGAAGGAGACAAAATGCAGGGTTTTATCAACCATTGCCCATACCTGAGAAGCTGTGGGATGAAATCAGCATGGATTTCATATTGGGATTGCCAGGGACACAAAGAGGATTTGACTCAATATTTATGGTAGTGGATAGATTTTCCAAAATGGCACATTTCATTCCATGTCAGAAAACCAGTGACGCAACTCACATTGTGAATCTGTTTTTCAAAGAAGTCATTTGACTTCACATCTTACCAAGGAGCATAGTTTTGGATAGAGATACGAAGTTCGTAGGACAGTTCTGGAGAACCTTATGGAAGAAGCTGGGAACTAACTTGTCATTTAGTTCATCTTATCATCCTCATACGGATGGACAAACTGAAGCAGTGAATAGAAGTCTGGGAGACTTACTGAGAAGCTTGGTGACAGAACACCACAGCCAGTGGGACAACATATTACCACAAGCGGAGTTTTCTTATAATGACTTAGTGAACAGAAGCACAGGGCAGAGTCCATTTCAGATTGTTTATGTCATGCAGCCGAGAGGGATTTATGAGTTGAGGGATTAAAAACTGAATCGAACTAGGAGCGCTAGTGCAGAAGATTTTGCAGAGGTGATGAAGGAACTTCACAGCCAGGTGAAGGACCGATTAAAGAATTCAAACCAGGAGTATAAACGCAGGGAAAATCAACACAGAAGACAGCTTCAATTTGAAGTTGGTGACTTGATTCTGGCACATCTGAGAAAGGAAAGGTTCCTGAAGGGGACATATAACAAACTGAAGATGAAGAAAATCGGACCATGCAAGGTCTTGAGGAAATTTCGGGCAAATGCTTACGAGATTGAATTACCAGATGGGATCGAAATTTCTCCGATATTCAATGCCTTGGATTTATACCCATATAAAGTCAAAGAAACAGAGGAAAGTAATAAGCAGCCATAGGTTCAATGGAAAAAATAGATGCCAGTTACAGAAAAGCTGCAGATGGAACGCATACTGGATAAAAGAATTGGCAAGAAGACCAAAAGGAAAGAATACTTTGAATACTTGGTCAAGTGGAAGCGCCATTCAGTTGAATATGCCAGCTGGGAGAATGAAGCAATGATTCAGAAGCATGGATAGACCATGCGAGAGCTCATGGACAGGAGCCCATGAAAATTTTCAAGCCAGGGAGCATGATGCAAGAGCATCGCTAACGTCAAGCGAGCATGGGGCAAGCGCCAGCGCATTTTGGGCACATGATGAATTGTTCAAAAACTTTTGAAGATGGATGCGCCAAACATAAATGTAATAGTTAAGGAGAGGTGTACTTATAGATTTTAATCAGACCTTGAGCATCCCGCTCTCGTCTGGAGTAGATAGAGGCATTTATGCTAAGATAATATAGGTAGATAGAATTTAATTCTCAGATTAGACAGTTTTAGGAGCTGGAGGGAAAACGGATATAGACACCCTCATTGTGTATTGTAACATTATGATGATGAGGATGAAGAGCATAGAGCATACAGAGAAGAGAGCAGAGAGTTGTGAAAAAACACCCATGTACAGAGATTTGAAATAATAGAAATAGTTTTGATTCAAATTCATGGCGTCGTGTTTGTTCTCCATGTATGTATATTGAATATTGTGCTCATGAATGTTTTACTCTTTCTGTCATGAAATTGATTTTATGCTATGTATGAATTATTTCCTATTAAATGTTTGAAGTCTGAGAGAGAGAGAGTAAGGAATGAGTTTCAATTATTTCTCTATCTGAGCAAGGATTCCTGCAAGGAGTTGCAGTTGAATTGTCCACAAGGAGTGCATTGACAAAGGGTACAGAGATTTGTCTCTGGAAGGCTCAGACAGAATAGCTATTTTTCTCATTCTCACACAAGTGCAAGTCAGGCACAGGATTCGTGCAAGGTGTGCACAGACTAAACTTGAATTCATGGTTTAAAACCTGAGGGGTTATCGGAGGACTGTTGTTCTAGGGTGTGCGCAAGGTCGAAGGGATTCAACACTTGTAGGTGTTTGAAGGTTGCTGCAAGGAGTGCGTGCAAGAGTCTTCTTTAAGACTCGGAGTTGTGAGAAAGCTCAGGAAGGATAAAGCCTTTGAAACTATTGAAGGGTAGTACAGGAAGATTGTGCATTTGAAGTGTTTAGAAGGCCTCATAAGTTTGTGCCACGGGTGAACAAGTTCAGGGGAGAATACTCAGTTCATTTCGTAGAAATCGTCAAGAAGGAAAGGGACGGTCAGAATTCTCCGTGGGGAATTCGCGAAGTACCGCGAGTCGTCAGATCTCGCAAAGTAGCAGGGGAGTTACGGAGGTTATTTTAAAGGTTTAAGCTCAGGAGAAACAAATTCGTCGATCCAAGTCAATAGGGACCGTTGGATCTACTCATAGATTTCCATTTCGGGATCTCATGAGTTGAAGTCCCGAAACCTTTACATCAGGACTCGCGAAATCACAAAACATGAATTTGCAAAGAATTTAAAAGGACTGTGTGGGGGGGCGTAGAAGCTAGCAAGGTGGATAGGTGGTGAACAGTTGACATGGAGGTCAATTGCGTTGACTGTTTTAGGGTTTCGTGAGTTGAAGTCCCGAAAACATTGCATTAGGACTCGCGTAATCACGAAGCCTGAAACTCCGATACGGCGAAAAGTCTAGTTGTGGGGGCCAGTGCCGAGAACCGTGTCGTAACTTGACATTTTGGGATTTCGGGAAACAGAGCATCGGGATTTAGGGGTTCATGGAGCAAAGTTGTGTGACATCACAACTCATGAATTTTCGATACGCGAAATAGTGCTGGCTGTTGGATCGAAGGAGAATTCATAGTCATCGATCTCCTAAAAGGGGAATTTTAGGATTTTGGTAAATCAGGAATCGGGGTTTTGGGATTCGAAGGGACGAGTTGCATGACAACGCAACTCCTGAAATCACGATAAGAAGAAATCTGAAATACAAACGGGGAAAAGTCAAGAGTTGGCTATTTCGGGAATTCGGGATTCAGGGGTCTGAGTGACAAGACACTCGACCACAGGATTCGCGAAATCGCAAAGTCCGATTCCCCGAAGCGTGAAGGAGGAATCCCATGAGGATTTTTTGTGGGTGCGGATTTTTCGAAAGGAAAATAGAAGAGTTGATTGAGATCTCTTTGGTCCGAGAGAAAGGAGAAGATCCTGTGTTCGTGGACCTTCCGGCCTGCAGGTTGGGAAAGGCTGCGTCAACAATGCTGGCCCGAAATTCTGTCACTGGTGGGAAAGGAGTGGGGTGCGTTATCTCTCGAAATTCGGTCGAGGAAGGAGTGAAAAGAAGGATGCATAGGCAACCAAAAGCTTTTTCAAGTAGTGAGAATTAGGGAGGGAAAATTTCCAAGGAATAATAAATTCCAGAGTCAACTATGTAGTAGCATACAACTTCCTACAAGGAAAACCTTGATGCTTGATTCAATTAAAATTCAAGCATCAAAACTTAATTGCATAGACTATGCTCAACGCAACCTTGCAGAGATAGATTGGATCGGGGGTGGGGGAGGAGCAAAACTTGGGCCGAATGTTTTTATTTATTTCGTTGAGAAGACAATGGTTGTGCGATTACTGAGAATCCACTTCTAAATTTTATGAAAACCACAAGAGTGGGTCTATTAAAATGTACAATTCAACACATACTACGACAATTATAACAAATATATTAAACAATAAAAATCAAACAATTACTAATTCCATGAAATACCATCACCGACGACAAAGATGGCCTAGTCATGATCTTTAGCAACTGGTGTTCTTTTCTTTCTCCTGCTTGCTAATCATCGAGAATTCACCGGTATCTCCCAGCCAATGCTATGGGTACTCTTCTTACCCCTTAGCCCCTCGAGCCGAAAAGGGGCCACGCACACAAAACCAGATCTTCTAGATCCCATCTTGCCTCGCACGGTAGACCGACCACTCTCTCTCAAGATGGGTATCCCAACTCTCACAAGTAAAACCAATCAAAATTTTTGCAGCATAACTTTACCCATAACTAATGATCCCCCTTTTTCCCTCTTGACCATTTCCTTTATAGGAGCTTCCTTAGTGACATATTCCCACTTGAACATTTAATTTTTTTTTAATTAAATAATTATGATTATTTTCCTTCCTTACACTTGTCATCCTCTCCATAAGTTGCACAAGAAAATTCCATATTTTATTTTAATTAAAAGTCAAATTCTCTCACATTTCCTCAATGTGTTCCTTAAATCACTCCTAGTTTCCTCTTTATTTCCATATTCCTATTTAATGACTGATGCCTTAGTAATTATGAGTTGAGTTAAAATAGGAATCCTCTCCTAGTTAAACTAGTGTTAACTAGACTCTAAATTCCTTTCTTATATTAAATTTCATTTTGATATTTTCTTGCACACATGTGTATAATATTAATTATTTAGACTTATTTCATTTGTCTTAACTTCTCAAATTGATTTACCTTACTCCTTTTTTATTTAGTTAATAATTTAGTTTAGCCTCTTTACAAAATCTTAGACTTAGGCTTAATGTCCAAATAGGCTTAGACTTGATTTGGGGTTTACAATCAATAATTTCAATTCTTAATTAATTAATTAAATCCAACAATGCTTAAATATTTTACAAGGCTTAATTATTTGCTCAAGGTTTCCTAGGCCACATACATTCATCGATTCAAGTGTTACTTATGCGATGTGCCCTTCAAGACACACTCCTGTGATCCAAGGGTTCCACTCACCTTTTTAATAGTTTTGGTAGTTATCCAACCCTTGGAGTCAAAACTCCATTTGGGTGACCTTGTGAGAGACTAGGGGATTATAAGGAATAAGGATCATGCCTTATTGTGCGCCCCTTATAACTTCGTGAGAGACTGTCTTAGTTTTCCCTCACGACATCATGGACCTCTCGAACTAGGTAATTGTTAACCTACAATTTGAGCCACGATGGGAGTGCTAGTAGGCTGTGAAAGGGACACTGCCATACCTCTCCCTTAATATCGCATCTATGTGCATGGCCCCTTTACTCTTTATGTGAGTCATATTAGAAAGAAATCATGAGCCTGCATCCATCAACAAGACAACGTCAATGATCTATAAAAAACATCATAATATAATCGATCATACATCACATATGCATGAAGAAAATACTCAAACCAATACAATCCACTCCCTAACTCAATTCGAAGTCCAAGGAGGTCCTTTGATGCCATCGACATCCCAATCTGTCAAGTGTCCTTCACACTTATGGAAAACGTGTCAATAACATATGTTAATACACATATATAAATAACATCAAATCATAATCATCAACATCATCATAAATATCCACAAGTGAAATACATAATAATGTACTATAGTTGGATCACTTGCACACAAGTGTCCTCAAAGAATAAGTCGATAACATGTGCTCACAAGAGCGGTATGTTACACTTCTCCATGGGCCACTTGAATTTATCCAAGATATTTTCCTTGTCATCCATGTAGCCATAATAAATGGTGTCAATTAGTTTGAAATCTCATACCTAGACCTCCTCTTCTTTTCCTTGTGGCGTTTATCAAACAACTCTTTGATGTTAGGGAGTAATTTTGCAGAACCATCTTCTAGCGATGATTTGTACAAGTGGGGATGGAAAATTCCTCTTCATCATCAAAGATCTATTTGAGAATCCTCTTGAGGTGAAGAAGAGGAGGTCTAAGTATGAGCTTTACAAGTGAATTGATGTTATTTATTATGGATACAAGGATGATGACGATAGTATCTTGGAGAAAGTTAAGTGGCCCGTGGAGGCAGAGACTTGGGCCAAAGTGATGAGGGAGTGGCAGGGGATCAATTCTATCAAGAAGAAGGCCAGGTTGATGGTCAAGAGCAGGGAGGTAGCTTCCATTAAGTCAGTCCTATTTGAGAAAGAGTAGGACGTGAAATAATATATGGGAGGGAAGGACAAGGGAAACCAATAATAGAGAGAGAGATATTTTATTTTCCATGTGATCCTTCTAGATGTGAAAGAGATCGAGAACATGGTTGTAGAGAAGAAGAAATAAGATATTCTTACTACATAAACAAGTGAGGCTCTCATAAAATATCTATTCAAGGCCTAGGAAATGCTTAATATTCACTTACAAGAAATGCTTGTGAAGCTTATGGATCATAAGTATTTTATTTCAAATGTTCTTCTCAACTTCTATTAATTATATAATATTTGCCTTAGGTCATTCTTCAGGTCGACAAAGTATTATAGTTAAGAAATACACCAGGCTTCCTCTCATGTTGATCATGCAAAATGGCCACTAGGAAGATTTGATCATAGAGCTTGGTGGTCCTAATTATGCCAAAGTAGGGGAAAATATAATGGGCTCAGAAGGGAAAAAATTTGGTGTTCTTGATTCCATCATAAAGGTCCCCGATTACGGATACTTTGGATTTTGAAATTCCTCCCCGATGTCAAAGAGATATTTTATAATCCATGTGAGGAAAATAAGAGCAGGTGTAGGTATGATATTTACAAATTAAATGATGTCAATTCATATTATGTCTATAGGAATGACGAGGACAATATCTTGGAGAAAGTCAAGCAACTCGTAGAGGAGTAAATGTGAGCCAAAGGATTCGGTGATCCATGTGATAAATTATCAGAGGCATTGATGAGTGATTTCCTATGAAAATAACAACCTCCATTTTTTTTTAATTATGGAGGTTTGCTTATGTACTTTGTTGATAAAATTGTTTTTTCAATGCATTTTTACGTAATAGCCACACTTGTGCACTTTCAATTGCACTGGTGTGCTACAAACATTATAATACATGTATATTGTGTTCTTTCATATCATCTTGATGTTTATGTTGTTCAATTTATAAAATGTATTGTGAGAACGCTAATGATTTCTCTATTTTTAAATTAAATTTGAGATGTATCACTCATTGGAATTTAGAGTTTTCATATAATGTTTAACTTTAGTTTTATGAATTTTTTTACTCAGGATTGAGATTGCAAAACCTTATAACAAGTAGATTGCATGCGCGCGTTTTCCATGGGTGTGATGCGCTTTTTAATTTTTTTTAGCCAATTTTGTATAGTTTTGGCCCTTTTGTTGTGCTGTGGAGTTAATCCTTGTGCCATGAATGACTGTTTTTCTGTGCTGATGATGCGAAGTTCTTGTCGCCCTGTGCGGACGAAATTTCAGTGATAACAGATGCCCCCTGATGGATGAGGTTAGGAGCAAAATGTATAGCCAAAATTCATCAATGTTTCTTTGACTGAGAACAGTGTTGTAAGGGAGAGCAAGAGTGAGACCGTATAGAGCGATCCGTTGGAGAAGAGAGGAACCTGTAGATCCGACCTTCCACAAGGTGTGAAATAATATACAAACTGTGTACAAACGAGGCGGGCATGCCCCATGCTCGTGTAATGTAACCCTGAAGAGGAAATGTGTGATTTGTTGATGTAGACGACTGCAGCGCCCTCAGGGGCGGAATGGTATCGGTAGAAGATAATTCTGTAACGGAACATTCTCTGAACCAGCGGTAATGGTCGCTGAAGTAAACAACGACAGTGATGTGGGCAGTGGTGGCCCTACCAAGTTCAGAGGTCTTCGGCAAATGATGATAAAAACTGCAATAGTCGCAAAGTAACACCCACCGCAACATGAGAAAGTGTTGGCGTCGAATGTTACGGGGGTCAACGACATCAGGGGGCTATGGTGTTTCCGCCTGTGCCGTCCGAGGTCGCTCATTGAATGGGAAATGAGGACCAAGATACTGTCGCCTTTTTGGAAAAGTATGCTGATGTCGACAAAAAGGTGACGCGACTTCCAGGAGCAAAAAAAAGGGTACTCCGTGGAATCTACTGATGTGATAAGGTGGTAGAGGTACATAGACGGAGCCAAAAAGTGGGATGACTCAATATTGCCCTTGGTTGGAGGATGTATGAAAATAGTGGCCGCAACCGTTGTGACAAGGTCGAG
>ML777541.1:741748-754601 GCA_009831015.1 Picea engelmannii
AATTTCGCACTCAATGGGAAGAGTTGCCTCGACCCCATGGACTAAGTGAAATGGCGTGAAACCTATGGCGGTCTTCACAGCTGTCCTATAAGCCCATAGCGCGGAAAATAACATATGGTGCCAATTGGTTTTATGTTTATTCATCGTGCGTTGTAACATGGTCTTGAGGACTTTGTTGACTGCCTCGACCTTGGCAGGCGCGCGGGTTTTGTACTCCACAGCCGTGCATATGCGCCCGATGTACGAAGATATAGCGCGCATGCGCGCGTTTTCCATGGGTGTGATGCGCTTTTTAATTTTTTTTAGCCAATTTTGTATAGTTTTGGCCCTTTTGTTGTGCTGTGGAGTTAATCCTTGTGCCATGAATGACTGTTTTTCTGTGCTGATGATGCGGAGTTCTTGTCGCCCTGTGCGGACGAAATTTCAGTGATAACAACAGGCATTATCTGCTCTAGTACGAGCCCCTACTCTTCTCCTGTGGTCATGGTCCTTAAGAAAGAAGGTGCTTGGTGAATGTGTCTCGACTTTCGTTCCCTCAACAAACTTACCATCAAAGACAAATTCCCCATTCCTGTCATTGATACCCTCCTGGATGAATTGAGTGGCACCCAATTCTTCACTAAACTTGATCTTCATTTGGGCAACCACCAGATACGTATGAAAGAGGCAGACATTCCCAAGACTACCTTTATAACTCATGAGGGCCACTATGATTTTTTGGTCATGTCCTTTGGCTTGTATAATGCCCCCTCCACCTTCCAAAGCCTCATGAATCATGTCTTTCGTCCTTTTCTCTGCCATTTTGTCTTAGTTTTCTTTGATGATATTCTCATATATAGAAAAACCTGGATAGACCATATTTCTCATGTGGATCAAGTTCTCCATCTCCTCTCTCAGCACCAACTTTTCCTGAAACAGTCTAAATGTGCTTTTGGCGCCTAAAAAGTAGAATACTTGGGTCATCTGGTTGGCAAAGATGGCGTCAGGGTGGATCCTAAAAATATTGAAGCTATGCAAGAATGGCCTCACCCAAAGACTCTTAATATCTTGCGTGGCTTTCAGCACTTAACAGGGTATTATTGCAAGTTTGTTAAGAATTATGGGAAGATTTCAACACCTCTCACTGCTCTCCTCAAAAAGAACTCTTTCACTTGGACTCCAACCGTTGTTCAAGCTTTTCAAACCTTGAAGATGGCCATGTGCACCACTCCAATCCTTGCCCTTCCTGATTTCACAAAGAACTTTGTGTAGAAATGTGATGCCTCAAGGAAAGGAATTGGTGTTGTCCTTATGCAAGAGGGTCGACCTTTGGCCTTTACCAACAAGAAACTATCTAAAAGAAATCTGGGGAAATCCATCTATGAAAAGGAAATTTTGGCTATTCTGCATGTCATTGATCTGTGGTGCCCTTATCTATTGGGGCAATGTTTCCAAATTAAGACAGACCATCAAAGCCTCAAGTATTTTCTGGAACAATGCATTTCCTCCCCAGAACAACAAAAATGGGTGACTAAACTCTTTGGATATGATTATGAGATCATTTACAAGAAAGGAAAAGACAATGTGGTTGTGGATGCACTATCCCAAAAATATGAATATGAAGGATCCCTTTTTTCTCTTTCATTCATTGTGCTAGATTGGCTCCAAGCCGTTCACCAGGAATAGCTACAAGATCCCAAAATTTCGCAGTTGATCCACCAATTGCAGTCCAATGCTCCAGCTTCCCCAGGGTACTGTTGGCTCCATGATGAACTTCGATACAAAGGCCATTTGTATTTAAGTAAACAATCAAAGCTTGAATCCATGGTACTTTATGAGCTTTATGCTACACCCACAGCAAGGCACTCTGGGTTCACCAAAACCTATGACAGGGTCAAACGTTCCTTTTTCTGGGATGGTATGAAACAAGAAATTCGTAATTTTGTAGCTGAATGTGATGTGTGTCAATGCAACAAGGGATAAACAGTCAAATCTACAGGCACACTACAACCGATACCGATTCCACCTGCTATTTGGAAGGATATCTCTATGTATTTTATTACCGGCTTACCCAAATCAAGAAATAAATCCGTCATCATGGTGGTTGTTGATCTCCTTTCCAAGTATGCTCATTTCCGCGCCCTTCAACACTCGTTTACAACATCAACGGTGACTCAAATATTCATGGATCATGTCTTCAAGCTTCATGGCATGCCACACTCTATTGTTTCTAATCGCGACCCAACTTTCACAAGCAATTTTTGGCAAGAACTGTTCAAGATACAAGGCACCAAATTGCATCTCAACACAACTTATCATCCCCAGACTGATGGCCAAATGGAAGTTGTCAACAAGTGTTTGGAAACATATTTGAGGTTTTTTTCCTTGGAAAAGAAAAATCAGTGGGCTCAATGGTTACCCCTAGCTGAATTGTGGTACAATACTTCATACCATATAGCTACATGCATGACTCCTTTTGAAGAGGTATATGGACAGAAGCCACCTTTAGTTCTCTCATACTTACCGGGTGCCTCGAAGGTCCAGGTGGTTGACCTAACACTTGCAGCTCCAGAGGCTATTCTCCATACCCTCAAAGAGAATTTGGTCATGGCATAGAATTGCATGAACTAACAAGCAGATCAAGGTTGCTCTAAACGTCAATTTGCAGAAGGGAATCAAGTGTTTTTTTTACTGCAACCTTACAAGAAAACTTCCCTCAAGGCCACGCATTTTTAGAAGTTAGTGCCCACATTTTATGGTCCTTATACCATTCTCAAGCCTGTGGGACAAGTAGACTATGAGTTAGATTTTCCCAACCATTCGAAGCTACATCCTGTTTTTCATGTTTCATGCTTAAAGAAGGTGATTGGAGCTAAGTGCCAAATTCAAACCAACCTTCCAGAGTTAGCTGAAGAAGGATCCATTTGGCTACAGCCAGAAGTAGTTTTGGACCAGCGTGCACATCACCTACATCATAGAACCATCAAGGAAGTGCTAGTACAGTGGAAAGATACAACTCCAGTAGACGCCACTTGGGAACCAACTACCATTCTGCAAAAATTTCTTCATCTCAAGCCTTGAGGACAAGGTTGTTTTTAAGGGGGTAGAAATGTTAGGGTCCTAACCCACACATAGGTAAAACAATATATTCATATGTAATAAAGGTCAATCTTAATAAGGCCTTTCAATACAATAGAATAAGGAGGATGTAAGAAGACCTAATAGAAGCTTCTAGTTCTAGAAGGATCTTCCTCTAGATGCTTCTTTTTAGTATAAATAGGAGTTGAGGGTATGAGAACCCTATCTTGGAGATTATTGTAATAGAGCATTGCTCGACTGGAGGTTTCCCCCTCAAAGAGGCCCGTGAACATTTCTCTTTGAATCAAAGTGTTATTTTTGTTGTTGTTCTTATATCATTTCTGTGTTATTGCGGAGATTATGTTGGTTATAGTACTGTTATTCTACCATTTCTAGAATTTTATTTATGTTCTGCATACTTTTTATATCTGGTATATTACAATATGCTTGCACAATTCTTTCATGTTTTATTCCTTTCTTATATAAAATTTCATTTTGGTATTTTCTTGCAAACATGTGTATAATATTAATTCTATAGACATAGTTCATTTGTCTTAATTTATCAAATTGATTTAACTTACTTCTTTTTTATTTAGTTAATAATTTAGTTTAACCTCTTTACAAAAACTTAGACTTAGGCTTAATGTTTGAATAGTCTTAGACTTCATTTGGGATTTACAGTTAATAATTTTTATCCTTAATTAATTAATTAAATCCGCCAATGCTTAAATATTTTACAATGTTTAATTATTCACTCAAGGTTTCCTAGGCTACCTAGATTCATTGACTCAAGTGTTACTTACGCGATGTTCCCTTCAAGATGCACTCCTGTGCTTGAAGGGTGCCACTCTCATTTTTACTGGTTTTGGTATTTCTCCAACCCTTGGAGTCATCACTCCATTTGGGCGATCTTGTGAAAGACTAAGAGCTTCTAAGGAATAAGGACCCTTCCCTATTGCACGACCCTTAGAAATTCATGAGTGACTATCTCATTGTGCCCTCATGACATCGTTGAACTCTCTGTAGAAATTTTGATACCCAAACGAGTATTCCTGTGATTCTCCTGATCTAACAATTACTGTAACTTGTTAAACACAAAATCGCTTCTACTATTATTATTGCGGAAGCAATTTAAACCACGATCACAACCACAATGCACAAAGTGAAATATCAATAACACACAACACATAAATTTTACCGGGAAAGCTTAAAGCTAAAAACCCCACTATCATATATTATGTATATCATGAATCATGAAACAATCTCATACAAATCTCTAATCCAAGAGCTCTCAGTACAATCGTCTCACACTGTCATACACAAATTAGCAAATACATGCACCAATTTCCGTGTCCAGACAGCTTGCCTCCTCTGCACAAACTCTGCAATCCGAATTCTCACAATGAATCGAATGAATCGTTTGCACATGCTCATAAGCATATCCACTGCATGTGTGAACAAATCACAACTGATAGCCAACTGTTCCCTTTCACCTGTTATCTCAACTGGTGTCCATTGGAATGACATGCATGTAGTTAACCGTGGCAAGTCTTCAGTTGCATGCGAGTTAACTGATTGTGAATTACTGAATAGTTAATTCACTGAACTCGCACTAATACAACTAAGCTTAACTCACTTAACTACACTTACAATTCTGTTACAATTCCAAATCACTCAGTTATTAATGAGATAATAGATTAATATTTATTGTCTAATTTAATAAAGGGAAAAGTAAATTAGACACATGTTTCTTATTGACTTTTCAACACTCCCTCTCAACAAGAAAGGGATTATCCTTTACCCCAATCCTGTTTCTATGATATTCGAATTTGCTCCTAGTGAGCGCCTTCGTCAGGATGTCGGCATCCCGATCTTCCATAGGAATGTATTGAAGCAACATGATCTTCTGCTGCACACAATCTTTGAGATGATGATACCGGATATCTATATGCTTAGATCTGTCATGAAACACAGGATTAATTGAGAGTTTAATGCAACTCTGATTATCATAATGAATTACTGTCGGATCTAAATGAGAACCAAACAAACCAACCAAGATATTCCTCATCCAGATAGCCTCACATGCAGCTTGACTCGCTGCCATGTATTCCACTTCCGCTGAACTAAGTTCCACGGATCTTTGTTTCCTGCTGTACCAAGAAATAGTTGTAGATCCGATACTAAAGATCCCTCCTGATGTGCTCTTTCTGTCCATTGGGCTGCCCGCCCAATATACATCCGTGAAGACATGAAACTTCACCTCATCCGTCTGCATGTACCATAATCCATACTCAGATGTGCCCTTGAGATATCTCAGGACATGCTTCGCCGCCTTCCAAAATAGTTTGGTAGGATTAACCATCGCTTGACTTAGCTGGTTAACCGCATAGCAAATGTCTGGTCTCGTGTTCACTAAATACATTAGCAAACCCACTAACTGTCGATAGAAAGTAGCATCCATTACCTCTCCAGAAGTAGCATCCTCTTTCCTCTAGTTTCCTGGAAGAGGAGTATCCATGGGTTTCCAGCCCTCCATGTGAAACTTACCAAGTATCTCTCTTGTATACTTTCCTTGAGACACAAAAAGTTCACCATCTCGCTGCCATATTTCCAAACCAAGGAAATAATGAAGAAGGCCCAAATCCTTCATCTCAAACTCCTTTGCAAGGTCATCCTTTCATGAGTTTATCAGCTGCTCATCACCAGTCAATATTTAATCATCAACATAAAGAACAATGATTAATAGCTTACCCTCCACCACAATCTGGTATAGGTTTGCATCTACTTCACTTTTGGTGAAGCCCAATCCGGTGAAATAGTTGTCTATTCGAGTGTACCAAGCACGGGGTGCTTGCTTCAGCCCATACAGTGCTCTCTTGAGTCTACACACATGCAATTCTCTGTCAAAGGTCTCAAAACTTTCTGGCTTCTCAATGTACACTTCTTCCTCAATGATCCCATTGAGGAACGCAGTTTTTACATCCATCTGATGAATGCGCTAGCCCATCTGCACTGAGAGTGCAAGGATGGATCTTATGGAAGAGTACCTAGCGACAGGTGCAAAGGTCTCTCCATAATCTATCCCCTCAATCTGTGAGAAGCCCCGGTCCACAAACCTGGCCTTGTATTTATCCACACTCCCATCAGCAACTTGCTTTACCTTGTAGATCCATCTCAATCCTACCACTGATTTATCAATCGGTCTTGGGACAATTTCCCATACACTGTTTTTGACAATGGAGTCATACTCCTCTACCATAGCATCAACCCAAGTGGGGTCCTGCACTGCTTCCTGAAAGGAAGATGGTTCATTCACAATACATTTTCTCATAAGATCCATGTATCCAGCAAATCGATCACGAGACTGTCTCTATCTGCGCTGTGAAATAGGGGCTCCTATATTCTGTGCAGCATCTAGTCTCAATCTATCAGCTTCCGTGGTGCGCATTCTGCCATTTCTGATGGATGGCTTTGCTTGAGTGGTTTCCTCCACTCCGTGAACCTCCTCATGTGGCTGATCCACATCTTGAGACTCATCCTTGGGAACAAACAGTTCCTCTTCTCCATGCAAGTCTAGCTCCCTCTCAAGCGACAACCACATGGCTTTCCCCTCATCAAATTTTATATCCCGTCGCATAACAGTAATATTATTGTTCGGCAAATACACACGATACTTATGGGGTGTTTCTGTGTACCCCACAAATATCCCAACTTCAGCAGTCAGTTCCAGCTTCTTCCTAGCATCCTTGTTTATATGCACATAAACAGATGAACCAAAAATTTTAAAATGAGAAACATCAGGTTTGTTACCAGTAAAAGCTTCTTTAGGTGTACTCATGCCAAGTACTCTATGAGGACAATGGTTCTGCACATAAACCGCAGTATTGCATGCTTCTGCCCACAAATGCAATGGTAGGCCTTGATCATGCAATATTGCTCGTGCTGCACCCACGATCGTTCTGTTCTTCCTCTCCGCGACCCCATTTTGTTGTGGGTTATGAGGCGCTATGAGTTCTCTTCGAATTCCTTCTTTGCTGCAGAATTCTTTGAATTCATTAGAGATGTATTCTCCACCATTATCGCTCCTTAGAGCTTTCACTTGCTTCCCCGACTCTTTCTCCACCAATGCTTTAAACTCACAGAACTTTGAGAATGTTTGATCCTTCTTCTGCATGAAGAATATCCAGCATTTACGAGAAAAGTCATCAACAAAAATAACATAATACCTGTGTTTTTCTGTTGAAGCAACTAAGAATGGTCCACACACATCCGTGTGAACTCTCTTCGGGATTACCGAAGCACTATTATCCTTTTCATGAAAGGTGGACTTTACATACTTCCCCAGGGTGTGCCCCTTGCATTGATCTGACTGAGCAAGTGTTCCCCTTGGAAGTCCAGTAGATATTTTCTGCATGATCTTCAAGGCTCCATGATGAAGATGGCCTAATCTCCTGTGACATAATTCGCCCTCATCCCGACTCACCATTGTTTTTGCCTTGCCTATCATGGCACCGCAGCCATCTACCTGCAGCATGTAGAGATTCTTAACTTGAATCCCTATCTTCTTGACTTGACCTGTTGCTTTATGTCGCAGATATGCTATTCCACTGCTAAAAACAACATCATAGCCTTTGTCCTCCAACATTGCGACCAAGACCAAGTTTTTCTTCAGACCTTTAACACGCATAACATTTTATAATTGAAATGGTTTACCTGACTCCCTCTGAAAGGTAATGGTACCAATACCATTTGCACTGTATTTTCCATCATCGCCCATCTCTATATGCATTATGAGATCTTTCTCCTCTAAGTCAATGAAGGACTCTTTATCTCCCGTCATGTGGAAGGAAGCACCACTATCCAAATACCACATTGATCCTGATGCACTTGAAGCCATGCATGCGATCAAAGCAAAGTCAAGCTCAAATTGTGAGACAAGAGCCTCACCAGTTGCATCTCCAACAACCGTCTTGTTCTTCTTCTTCTGCGGACAGTTAGTAGCGAGATGCCCACGTTTGTGATAGTGAAAACACTTCACTTTGGACAAATCCAGCTTCTTGACTTTAGACTCGGAATTTGATTGGGATTTATTCCATTTCCCTTTCCTTGCCTTTGCAGTCAAAGCACAATCCTCTTCATCATCACGCTTTGATGAAGATCCATCTCTGGTGTTCCGCCTAAACTCCTCTTGCACTAGATCCGACCATAGTCGTTCCCAATCCAACAATTTTTCCCTTCCATTGACAGAGTCTTGATAACTATGCCAACTCTTGGGAATCCCTAGGAGCGCCAAGCTCACCAAATCATCAACAACGATTTTTATTCCCACACCTCCAAGCTCATCCCTACATTGGACAATCTTTGTGAGATATTTTGGAATGGTGTCGCCTCTCTCCATCTTGATATTCCTGAGTTTATCTTTGAGCGCCAATTTCCTATGGTCGCTACTGTTTTGGAACAGATCCTTCAAAACCTTCCACATCACATATGGTGTGGTTTTCCCATGGAGGTTTGAGACAATGTGGTCTCGTACTCCTTCCAACAGAATCCTCCTCGCCTTCGCCACTTTCTTTTTCCATGCATCAAGATTTCCAGTATCTGTCGCATCTGGCTTATCAACATCTGCATCAATGTAACCCTTCAAGCCATTGTCTTCGAGCACTGCCTCCATCCTTTCCTTCCATGCAACGTAGTTAGAGCTGCCTTCAAGTGCATACTCCAACCTCAAGCCATTGAAAGACATTTCGATCTTGAATCAAGTGTCACACCAAGAAAATCTTGCAAATTTGAATGTTATCCAACCAAAAACTCAACCCCTTCACTTTCCTCTTGCCTTGGGAGGTCCGCACCCCACCTGAGAGCAACCTAAGGGAGGTTTGCACCCTGCGTGTGTGTAGCTTGCAAACTTGCCTGAGATGTTCGCACTCTGCTCCACTGTAGCCTGCGAGAATGCCCTGGAAGGTTCGCACCTTACTAGTGTATTTGCCTGCGAGAATTACAATGAAGTTCGCACCCTGCCTTTGTCTAGCGTGCGAGAATTACTGTTCATGAAAACACCGGAATCAGTACTTAGTGTTCACACCTGGCTAGAGATGGGACCTACGAGAATGAAATTTTGCTCACACCTCACTTCCATAGCTTCGTGGCCTCCGTGGCTCTGATACCATGTAGAAATTTTGATACCCAAACGAGTATTCTTGCGATTCTCCTGATCTAACAGTTACCGCAACTTGTTAAATACAAAATCCCTTCTACTATTATTATTGCGGAAGCAATTTAAACCACGATCACAACCACAATGCACAAAGTGAAATATCAATAACACACAACACAGAAGTTTTACCGGGAAAGATTAAAGCTAAAAACCCCACTATCATATATTATGTATATCATGAATCATGAAACAATCTCATACAAATCTCTAATCCAAGAGCTCTCAGTACAATCGTCTCACACTGTCATACACAAATTAGCAAATACATGCGCCAATTTCCGTGTCCAGACAGCTTGCCTCCTCTGCACAAACTCTGCAATCAGAATTCTCACAATGAATCGAATGAATCATTTGCACATGCTCATAAGCATATCCACTTCATGTGTGAACAAATCACAGCTGATAGCCAATTGTTCCCTTTCACCTGTTATCTCAACTGGTGTCCATTGGAATGACATGCATGTAGTTAACCGTGGCAAGTCTTCAGTTGCATGCGAGGTAACTGATTGTGAATTAATGAATAGTTAATTCACTGAACCCGCACTAATACAACTAAGCTTAACTCACTTAAATACACTTACAATTCTGTTACAATTCCAAATCACTCAGTTATTAATGAGATAATAGATTAATATTTATTGTCTAATTTAATTAAGGGAAAAGTAAATTAGACACATGTTTCTTGTTGACTTTTCAACACTCTCAAACTAGGTAACCATTAACCTATGATTTGAGCCATAGTGGGAGTGATAGTAGGCTATGACTGGGACATTTCCACACCTCTCCCTCAATATCTGGTCTATGTGCATGGCCCCTTTACTCCTTATGTGAGTCATATTAGCAAGCAATCATCAGCCTACATCCATGAATGAAACACTGGAAATGATCCATAAATAACATCATAATATAATCGATCAAATGTCACATATGCATGAAGGAAATACTCAAACCAATACAATCCACTCCCTAATTCAATACGAAGTCCAAGGAGGTCCATTTATGCCATCAGCATCCCAATCTATCAAGTGTCATCCACACTTAGGGAAAACTCATCAATAGCATCTGTCAATACGCATATATCAATGACATCAAATCCTAATCATCAACATCATCATAAGTATCCACAAGTGAAAGACATAATTATGTGCTATAATCAGGTCACTTACATGCAAGTGTCCTGAAAGAATAAGTTGATAACATGTGCTTGCAAGAGTGAGATGTTACACTTCTCCATGGGCCACTTGAATTTCTCAAATATATTGTACTAGTAATCCATGCAGCCATAATAAATGGTGTCAATTAGTTTGAAATCCCATACCTAGACCTCAACTTATTTTCCTTGTGGGGTTTATCAAACAACTCTTTGATATTAGGGAGTAATTTTTCAACACCATCTTCTAGCGATAAATTGTACAAGTGGGGATGGAAAATTCCTCCTCATCATGAAAGATCTATTTGAGAATCCTCTTGAGGTGAAGAAGAGGAAGTCTATGTATGATATTTACAAGTTAATTGATGTTAGTTATTATGGATACAAGGATGATGACGATAGTATCTTGGAGAAATTTAAGTCTTTCATGGAGGCGAAGACATGGGCCAAAGTGATGAGGGAGTGGAAGGGGATCGATTCTATCAAGACGAAAACTAGTGTATGGTCAAGAGCAGGGAGGTACATTTCATTAAGTCGGTCCTATTTGAGAAAGAGTAGAATATGAAATAATATATGGGAGGGAAGGACAAGGGAAACCCATAATAGAGACAGAGCGATATTTTGTTTCCCATGTGACCCTTATCGATTTGAAATATATTGAGCACATGGTTGTAGAGAAGAAGAAACAAGAGATTCTTAGTACATAGACAAGTGAGGATCTCATAGATGAGCTAGTTGAGGTCTAGGAAAT
Source organism: Picea engelmannii (assembly GCA_009831015.1). Lineage (NCBI taxonomy): Eukaryota > Viridiplantae > Streptophyta > Pinopsida > Pinales > Pinaceae > Picea > Picea engelmannii. The sequence continues at coordinate 752,921 of ML777541.1, forward strand.
GCTTAATATTCATTGACAAGACATGCTTGTGAAGCTTATGGATCATAATATTTTTATTTCAATTGTTCTTATCAACTTCTATTAGTTATATAATATTGGCCTTAGGTCATTCTTAAGTTCAACAAAGTATTATAGTTAGGAAATCCACCATGCTTCCTCTCTTGTTGATCATACAAAATGGCCATTGGGAAGCTTTGATCATAAATATTGGTGGTCCTAATTATTCCAAAGTAGGGTAAAATATGATGGACTCGAAAGGGAACAAATTTGGTGTGCCTGATGCCATCAGAAAGGGCCCCAATTACGGATACCTTAGATTATGAAATTCCTGCCTGATGTCAAAGAGCTATTTTATAATCCCCGTGAGGAAAATAAGAGGAGGTGTAGGTATGATATTTACAAATGAATTGATGTCAATTCATATTATTTCTATAGGAATGATGAGGATGATATCTTGGCTAAATTCAAGCAATTCTTAGAGGAGGAAATGTGAGCCAGAGCATTGAGTGAGTGTCATAGGATTGGGTGATCCATGTGCTAAATTATGAGAGGCACAGGATGCATTTCCTATGAAAACAAAAAACTCCAAAAAAATTTAAGTATGGATGTTTACATATGTCCTTTGTCGATAAAATTGTATTTTAGTGCATTTTTACATAACAGCCAGACTGGTGTGCTATAAACATTATAACACATGTATACTGTGTTCTTTCATATAATGTTGATGTTGATGTTGTTCAATTTATAAAATGTATTGTGAGCACGCTAATGATTTCTCTATTTTTAAATTAAATTTGAGATGTATCACTCATTGGAATTTGGAGTTTCTATATAATGTTTAACTTTAGTTTTGTGAAATTGTTTAATCTGGATTGAGATTGCAAAACCTTATAACAATTAATACCATACAATGTCTAGTTCATCTTCAAGGTGAATTGTTTGTTGTCCAATAAGATAAAATATGTTGATTAAACATGTTTACAAACAAAAATACATAAATATGATGAGTAGAATGATTTTGATTTGAATAATTATGTCTTTTTCATATATTGTAATAATAACATTATGATATAACTATTTATTATTAATAATAATTGTGTATTAATAATGTTCTTTTATTTATTTTTATTATTCAACTATTACACCACAAATCTATAATATAATGGTTTACTATAATCACATTTATTACATTTATTTTTTTCAAAGATATTATTAATTTATATGATTCAACTATTATAATATATTAAATTTATTTAATTAAGTTTAAATTGTGAAAAACAAAGAATATATGCTAATAAATTTTGATCTATATACTTTCTATGAAATGGTTTTACAAGTTTTAACTATATTACAAACTTTATGAATCTTCTATTAAAAATATATGTAAGAGTATGTAAGTATTAGTTGAATCTTCTATTAAAAAAATATGTTAAGTATTGCATTTGGTGGATTTTGTACTAACATGTATGCAAACATTGGATTTGGTTAATGAATGAAAAACATTAACTTGAATAGTTACTCTTACGAAATGTAATTTTTTCATTTATTTTATTGATAATGTTATAACAATTGTTCATAATTAAATTTATAATTTTTGTATTTTAAATTTTAAATAACTTTATGAATTTTTCTTTACCACCAAATTAATGAATCTACTCATATGGAAATGTAAGTATTGGAT
>ML777541.1:767587-781940 GCA_009831015.1 Picea engelmannii
GCTAGGTAATTGAGTGTGTATTAATGGGGGACTTTGGGTTTAAAATCCCTGAATAAAAGTTGAAAAGACATGTAAAGTAAGTACAGAAGAAAATTTATTCTAGTACGCCATAAGATCAGTTTATTTGCATCTACATTTCCTGCTAGTTATGCACTTATGATAACGAATGATTTTGAAGGCGGAAGTAAGCCGAGGCAAAATTCCACAAGTAAGCATACTCACCCCAACTAATCAATTATTACATCACTCTCTCCCCTGTAAATAAATTCCTGGTAGACTACAGCCTAGCTAAATGGACAAGCGGAAGTTTCTCTAAACAATATTTCTCTCAAAACAAAAAGTGGAAGTGAAAAAATAAATTTGTTCTGTAACATGCTGAATTTCTCCTCTAACATGCTGAATTTCTCCTGTAACAACACTAATTTGCACTTTAGCTATCCCTAGTTCTGCTAGCCCTATACTGCAAGTGGTGGAACTTACCCTTAGAAATTTAATGACATGGCCTTTTCCGAACACTCCGTGTAACAACAGGAACTTATGGGGATCGTCGGGCGGGAAATATGGGGCGAGCACGCATTTTTCTGAACATTTCTTTCGGTCGATTTTACATGCACTGCAAGGAAATGTGGAGGGCGTCTTTTCATTCCCAGCAGTATTGTTTATCATCTGCAAAACATTTTCATAAGAAAACCGTTTTCTAGGTATTGTTTTCCGTTAGAAACAATTTCAGCAATGCTTCCAAATATCTCTTACCATTCCGTTGCTGTGTGCACTCACAGTCTTGTCAAACATGATGAAATAAATTTTACGCAATAAACTCTGAGTAGAGTGTTAATTATAGGCAAATAGGAAATATCTTCGAGTTACCTACGAGGATAGGAGCAAGAATAGACCTATGAGGCGTAGACGAAATATAGTACAACTGTTTGTCGTTTATAATAACATTCATCTTCCAGGTACCTACGATGATAGCCGCAAGAATAGACCTATGAGGCGTAGATGAAATATAGTACAACTGTTTGTCGTTTATAATAACATTCATCATCCAGGTACCTACGAGGATAGGAGCAAGAATAGACCTATGAGGCGTAGACGAAATATAGTAAAACTGTTTGTTGTTTATTATGTTGAAAGGTGTACACCTATTGACAATGGGCAGATTTAATAGGGTTTAGTGTTTAATAAGTTTTCTATGGACAAGATTAAATATGGCTGGAATATTCTTAGTAGTCACACAAAATAAATGGTTGTGATTTCAATCATTAACTTCATAGCTATTATAAAGACATCATTTTATGTGTTTACTTTTTTACATTTACCTAATCATATTTAAAAATTACTTTGACAGCTAACTGATTGCCACGTAAGTGATTAACAAAAATTAAAATATTAACACCAAATAAATAACAGCAACAGCGATTTTGCTACTATGCTAGTAATAACATTCATCTTCCAGATACCTACGATGATAGCCTCAAGAATAGACCTATGAGGCGTAGATGAAATATAATACAACTATTTGTCGTTTATAATAAGATTCATCATCCAGGTACCTACAAGGATAGGAGCAAGAATAGACCTATGAGGCGTAGATGAAACATAGTACAACTGTTTGTCGTTTATAATAACATTCAGTGATTCGGAAGTGTTTTAATTTCATTGGGCACTCCAGCAATCCAATTTCACAGGGCACTCCAGCAACCCAATAGGATGGAAATATTATAACATTAATTTATTTTCAAATATGTAATATTATAATAGTAATCTTGTATTAAAAGGAAAAATATATTTTTTAATGTTTATTTGTATATAAGTATCATAAAAAGACTTTTAAAGGAGGGCCACAGAAAAAAGTGGTATACTATCTTACAAATTCTGGATAGATAGCCCTGAGGGTTCTTCCCTTATTCTAATTTTTTTTTAAGATCAGTTTTTTCGACTTGCCTCAGAAGGAATTTTTTGATATGAAAGTTGGAGTTTTCCCTTGGTCTTAGAAATATCTCTCTTACTTTAAAATGCCACTCTTCTCATATGAACTTTTTCCCTTTGTTTTTTTTTTTTCTTGCCACTCTTTCCATATGAACCTTCTCCCTTTGCTGATAGAAAAACCTATTTGTAGCTGCCATTGTAACCTTTTGTTATGAAAACAAATTATATAATATATAATTGAGAAATTTTCTAGTTGAAAAAAAGTATCATAGAAAGAGAAAATTAAAAAATATAAAATTTACATGTAAATATAAATAGGTTTTGTTTTTTAAGATGATGTAGTCCATATTCAATAGAAATTATTGATGTATAGGAAGTGAAAAGTTCGTATTTTTTTTGTTTTTTTGTCAGTCACTTATGTAAAGAATATTATTCTCTTTGATTTTGAAATAAATATTAAGAGAGGTTAACTTTGATTATACAAATTTAACCATTCAAATATGCAAATCCAACAATAAAATTAAACCAAAAATAATAAAATAAAAGCTATAATTTTTAAAATTTAAAATTTAATTGAATGAAATTACAACTAACTTAAAATTTATTTTAAGTAATAAAAAAATTACATATTTTAAATAATAAAAAATATATATTAACAGATAAATCTTGGGTTTAAGATAAAAGTATGTGAGTAATTATTAATACAAACACTCAAGGTTTATATACATTTGATTTTATCAAAAAATTGTTATATTTAAAATAATGAAAAAAAAATTTAATAAATATATTTAAAATAGTAAACAAAATAAGTCAATAAATAAATATACATAATTTTTTGAATGAATGAATTTGTTTATGATTAGGTTAAATTTTACTTTATTATTTTTAATATAATTGAATTGATGGTTTGAAAGTATATTCTTTTCAAAATGTAATTGGTTTGATTCAACTAAAATATGCTTAACCTTTTGATAAAAAAATTATCATTAAAGATATTACAAAATTCACTTTAAACACATTCACATATCAAACATCCAAAAAAGTATGTCCCAAGAAAACAAATATGGGAAATAGAAGATGATACAAGAAATCTTCTTCATTCTCAATCAGAGATTAAATCGGCGGCCCACTCTCACTATAAATCCTTTTACAAAGCCCCCCAGCACCATCTCTTGCAGAGAAGACTTCTTTAGCTAGATTGTTTCCTAATTTGATCACTCATGAAGAAGCCACTTTGTTACACTCTACATGTACAAAAGAAGAACTTCTTGAGACTTTAAAAAGCTTTAAAAAGGAGAAAAGTCCAGGACCCGACGGATGGTCGGTCGAACTCTTCTTACATTTCTTTGATCTAATGGGCCAAGACATACTTGAAGTCGTTGAAGATTCGAGAACAAGAGGGATTGTGAGTTCTCATCTGAACAAAACCTTTGTGGTTCTGATTCCAAAAACTAATTTGCCCCAGCATTTCTCAGACTTCCGCCCCATCTCTCTCTGTAATCTCTGTTATAAAATCATCTCTAAAATCATTGCTGTCAGAATCCGACCTTTTCTCTCGCGGGCGCTCTCCGAAGAACAGCTTGGTTTCCTCAAAGGAAGACAGATTCTGGATGCAGTGGGCGTGGCACAAGAATGTATCCACACCATAAAGACAAAAAAACAGCAAGCCATCCTCTTGAAGCTGGACCTTAAAAAGGCATTTGACTGCTTAAATTGGAACTTTCTTCACCTCATTCTAATACAGTGCGGATTTGGTACTTCTTTTACAAACTGGATAATGGGTTGTATTTCCTCGGCATCCTTGGTCATTTTAATTAATGGAGAAGCTACTAAGACCTTCAGTTGCGAGAGAGGGCTCAGACAGGGTTGCTCCTTATCCCCTCTTCTTTTCATTTTGTCATTGGAAGGCCTCAGCATCTTATTAAAGATCAAACAAGCGAAGGGCCTTTTGAAAGGCATTAAAGTGGCAGGGCTGACTCAAATTCTCCATATCCTATTTGCTGATGATGTTCTAATCTTGACATCTGCTAATTTGGCTGAATGGACTATTATACATTCGCTTCTCTCTTCATTTTGTGTTGTTTCAGGTCTACAAATCAATGCCTCTAAATCCAGCTTCCTGTTTTCAAAGGCACCGGACTCTTTAAAAATCAACTTAATCGACCTTTTTGGCATCGGTTGCAAAGATCTTGAGGAGGGCTTTCATTACTTAGGATTTTACTTAAAAGCCTCCAGATACACTTCAAAGGATTGGACTTGGCTTGTTGACAATTTCAAAGATAGAATTCTTAACTGGAAGCACAGATTTCTATCTATGGGTGGAAGATTCATCTTGATCAAAGCGGTGCTGGAAAGCCTTCCAGTGTACTGGATGGCTTTAGCACACATCCCAGCCTCCGTTTTGAAGACACTCAGGCAGCTCATCTTCACCTTTATTTGGTCTGGCTGCAAGAAGACCAAAAGATATCACCTTTGCAAGTGGGAGGATCTCTCTAAGCCTAAGTCGATGGGAGGCTGGGGCCTCAAACATCTGCCAATTTTTCAAAAAGCTCTTACGACTAGCACCTTCTGGAGGTTATTAACCAAACCAGGAATTTGGAGCACCGTAATCAAAGCCAAATATTTACACCACCTTCCAGTCCATTTCTGGATCAGATTTGTGGAGGCACTTCCAGCAACCGGTTCCCATGCGTGGAAAAATATGTCTTCCACACTTCCGATAATATTAAAATGGCTCGCGTGGGATCCCGAAGATGGTCGTTTGATAGAAATCGGCCGTGACTGTATTCTGGACCTTGGCAGAAATGCCTTTCTCTCCACATCGCTTCAAGCACAGTTGCACAGCAAAAATCTTGTTTATTTACATTAATTCTACAACACCTCTATTGCAGGCACCCTCGGCGGCACTTGGCTAACTGGAGCGGATATTCTTTTAAATCCGGAACACTCGGCTGAATGGGATAAACTCGCCCAACATCTCAAAGCATCTGGCATCTATCTGAAGACAAAGGCGGACTCAGTTCTCTGGACGGGGGGCGATAGAACAGGCAGAATATCGGCTAAAAATGTTTATAATGCTCTGGCCGCCTTATCCTGGAACTCAACAATAGATTCCTGGTGACAAAGGATTTGGAAGGCCACGTGCCCCTTAAAATACAAATTTTTCTCTTGGCTCATGTTGGAAAACAAATTACTCTTCTGGGATAATTTGCAGACGAGAGGCTGGGAGGGTCCATGCCGTTGCTCGCTTTGTACACAAGACATTGAAACATCACTCCATGTATTTGTGCAATGCTCTTTTACCCGAGCGCTCTGGACAACAACTACAGCGACTTTAAAGATTCCAAATCAGTGGATTGGCAACAATATTCTTTCATGCTTCCAACACTGGATTCGCAACTCAACCACTCTTTCAATGCTTCCAATTCACATTTGCTGGTTCGTTTGCCTGGCCAAAAATGATGCAATCTTCAATGCCAAGAAGCCTTCTATCCTATATATCAGCTCTCTCATTTTGCCTGAAGCAAACAAACTTGTTAGGACTTTACAAGTTAAGCCAACTATGAGGCGGCCTTATCATATTCCGGTGGACAGGGCGGTGGCCTGGTTTGACGGGGCATCACAACTGGGAGGCACGCGGTGTGGAGCAGGGGGGAAAATAGTGATAAATTCTCATTCGAGTATTCATTGGACATTGAACTGCTGTCAGGGTACCAACACAAAGGTGGAGCTCATTGGGGCTTGGACCTCGCTCATTTTGGCTAGTCGCCACACAGATGATTTGCTTCTCCTAGGTGATTCTAAGATCACCATTGATTGGCTGAATGGAGCGGCAGATCTCCAAGTGGCAGCCCTTAATTGCTGGAAGGCACGGACCAAAGATGCTACACTTCTCTTCAGAAATCTTACCTTCCAGCATATTTTCCGTGAAGAAAACAAAGTGGTTGACTCACTCTCGAAAAAAGCTTTGCTCCTCCCCTCGAGTCAAATTTACTATTCATTTTGGGAGGATGGTCATGAAGGCATTACATATAAGATAAATCTTTGAGCTGATCCATATCTGCAATATTCAGATCTTTGACAAATTGTCGTATTTGTAGGGACATAGATGATTTTGATCCATGTAATTGTGGAATGGGTTTGATCCGCTGATGTATTAGAAAGTCGACATGTAAACTTTTATATCCTTTTGAATATAAAGAGCATTTTTTTCTCGTGGAAAAAGATACATCACAATTAATATCGTACAAATCTAAGAATCTGACGCGTGGACGGTGTCGTGTTAAATTAACTGCCACGAGAACATTCTCATATATCGTCGAAAACAATTCTCAAACTACGTTGTTTAATTCCTGTGAAACACTCCATCGCCGAAAGAAAAACGTGGCTTATTCTTCTAATTCGTTTATAAGAGAAAGCAATAGAAGGGATGAGTCATAGACCTGTTGTCAGTGCTCAGGACGTTGTACTGTCATTGACATCCATTTGCTAAACGACCACGTGTTTATTTCCACCTGTAATTTGGGTTTGTCACTGTATATGGTTTTCATATGAGTAGCAATTAGCAACAAATACTATTTACATAGAAGTGGTTGATATATATTTTGTGTCATTTTATATTTTTTTATAATTAATGGTTCGAAATCTATATTGATTATTTTTTACATAAAAATGGTTGTTGCTAGTTAATAGTTGATATACAACCATAAACATATTTATACATTTTAAATGTAATAATTAAATATTATTTAGTAATTACTTAATTGTTATTTAAACTAAAATAACTGATAATTTAGTTAATATTATTATTAATAATTATTAAATAATAATAAAGTATTTTTTAATTATTAAAAATTATATATTAATATTTATTAATTAATAAAATTAAATTATTAATTATTAACAATAAAATAAATATTAAATAAAAATTATTTATAAATTAGAAAATAATATATCAAAATTAAAATAAGTAATAAAGTTATTAATATTAATAATAATAATAAAGTATCACATGTAATAATAATAAGAAAGTAATAACAAAATAAAGAAATTACTAAAATAATACATTAATAATGTAAAAATATATAAATAAAATAAGAAAACATTAATAATGTATAAATACATTAATGTATTAATGTATTAATTAATTAATACTTTTTTTTTACACACTGTTATTCTATTAGAATCAAGTGTTTTTTCAATATTACAAAAAAAAATCCATAGTATCCAGATATCTAATATCTCCTCAAAAACTTAAGATATTGTTCTAAAGTTGAACTTCTCCATATACTATTCTAAACTTGGCCTTTTTCTATATAATCGTTATTGATAGTTGTAAAATGCTATAAAAAAAACTTTACATAACATTACATAACTTATTCTATCTTGTCATACAAAAAAATGTAACTCTCTTTTTTCCCAAGAGAAATTAACTCAAATTTATAAATGGTATAAATTTGTTAACAATACTCTGAAGCCAAACTTATACGCTGGATCAGTGCGAGAGCCAGATCGGACCAGATCTTACAAATGAAAACAAAGTTGCTAGGGAACTAATAGTGGTCGATTTACGAATCAAATGACTATCACAGCAATCACAAAAATAAACTAAAACTCTCGATTCGCCTCTTGTTCTGACAATCGACCATTAAAGTAAATCAGTCACCACGACTAAACGGCTAAAAAATGTAACTCTCTTTAGTTGTATGTATTCATTGTGATGCCTTCTTATGTGTACGGATTCCATGGTGCAAAATAAACAATAATGAGGACCAGTGCATATACTTATGATGAGCTCACCCGTACGCACTCTTTTATTATACACCCCGACATATTATTTTCTAAAACTATTTCATAATTTGTATATTTAACTATCCATATTTGTTGTTGTATAAAATGGTCAATATAAATTCAAGGAAATTAACTTATTGCAGCAAGTGCAATGGTAGCTCATCCCAACAAGAGAACAAGACAAGTTTTTTAATTTTTATATGTAGGTTTAAATTAATTATATGTATTGGTTAATGTCTGTCATGCAAAGAAAAAACTTGAAGAAACTTAATAAGATTGTTTGCAATCTAATTTCAAAAGAGCATAAAATATTTATGGAAATATTTCTTTCTCAACATTAATCACTAACAAGTTATAACCACTCAATTTCATATTGTGTTAATGTTATGTAGGGACACATAGTGAGTAAGTGAAATGTCATCCTAAGAGGACAAAAAATATTATGTAAATAATGATGACAACTTGATCATCGGTTCATTGGGAGTGGTGCGTGAAGTTAAAGAGAGAGACAACTTATTTTATAGAACTTTGAGGGATATAATGGAAAGAACGTATAGACATACTTTCCACTTATAATACAAAAATCAATCCAATGACTTCAAGAATCGGGTTATATATAAACTATAGGAAGCATTTTCAGATCAATGGTTAATGAGCCACATGAAACTTGCAATAGAAAATACTTACAATAACAAAAAATAATCATTTAGAATGTATTATTACTAAAGATGTTTTTCTATAATTTGTTCCAAAAATTACAAAAAAAAAAAAAATTGCTATATTTACTTTCACATCATAGGTATGTAATCATTCATTTATTCTTTTATGTATATAGAATTTAATTAAAGTATAACATAATAATTTTCCATTTTTTTGTTACAGAATAGAAAACTAAATGGAATCCATTTAACCATAAGATAGGACATGAAAGAATAAAAGGGATCGCAAAGTTAATGACTACTTATGTTTTTGGACTTACTTAAGATTTCATATTTGGTGTGATCTTTAAATTTAAATAATTAGTTTACACTTATCCATGGATATCCTTTAATAGGTGTTAGCATACAAAGAAGACATTGGGTTAAGTGAGGGTTATCAATATATGTTGAAGTATTAATATTTAATTGAAGAATTTGTAAGTAGCTATGTTGCTTAACTTCCCTTCTTTTATAACTAATGGAACAATATGATCTTTAGATTAATTATATCAATTATGCTTTGACATGGCATATTAAACATGCACTATACAAAGTATGGAGAACAACCAATAGAGGAGATTTTGAGACACCCCATGCACCATGACTTCAAAAGCATGTGTATTGTTGATGAATCACTCGTTTCTATGGTACATTTGTTTATTTATGTAATTATGTATATTCTAATATGTTTGTGTTTGTGTAAATTTACTTATCACACTCTATTTATATGTTTCTAGATGGAACATGAACATGCATCACATAAAAAACAAGTTGATCAAGAAAATGTTAGTTTAAATATTCAAAGTACAATATCACCTACAAGTTATGAAGAAAATAGGCATTCAAGCAACTGGAGCGATGATAGCAGTTCTAGGTTTTTGGATGTCTAGGGTTTTGGAATTCATTATTATTGTAAAAAGGCCTTCAGAGCCTCATTGTAATGATCTTCTGGCGAATGAGTGTAGACGTCACATCTCTTCTTAGAGATAAGCTACCACCATTCCAACAAGCTTCTTTTCCGCTGCATTTTACAGTTTCAGCTTATTTCCTTGTTGAATAGAAAACCAATTTTATTGTATCTTTTTTATTCTATGTTAATCATCTTTTAATAACCTTTATTCATTTCTCTCTACTCATAAAATCCATATCAGTGGTATCAAAGTATTTTTCTCCTTGTCGTCTTAATGCATGTCCCCAATGAGATCAAGGTACAAAGAATTGGGTCTCGAGCTTGTTTATCTTGAAGACAAAATATGTCGCATGCCAAAGCTCCCTCTCATGGAAGGAGAAAATAAATATGATGGAACAAGAGATCCATTCAAAAATTTTCTTGTGGAATCCCTCATGCAACATAGGAACGAGATGATGGATAGTTTCACGCAAATCTTTCGACGTCTATCAACAGGAGACATATCGTCCTCGAGTGGAGGCATTGTCCCCTTCAAGGTACAAATAAACTTCGATATTCCTATAATTGAAGGTCATATAGACGCAAATTATGTAGACAAGTGGTTAAATCTACTAAAAGGGTATTATTATGTCCATAACTTTTCGAATAGAGAAAATATTACTTTTGCGCTCCTCAAAGCCATTCCCCATGTCAAAGATTGGTGGGAAAATTTCTGTGAGCAAAAGGAAATAGAGGAACCCTCATTATTTATAGTCACGACCACCTAGGAATCCTTCAGGGATGTTATTAAGGAACAATACTACCCTATCGGAAGTTATGACGACTTGAATACCAAATGGACCACACTGCGGCAAGAAAGAGACCAAGCAGTGTCAGAGTTCACAAATATCATCCATACCCTTTGCACCAAGCTGGGTATCAAAGATTCGGAGTGAAATCTAGTGGTCTGCATATATACATCTAGACTGAAATATAATTTTTGGACATCTCTTCCTTGGGCGCAGCCTATCGATATGCCGTCAAAATCGAGCATAATCTAAAACAAAATAGGTGCCAATTTGGGCCTGGGAACCCCTCACAGCAAAATCTAGGAAAGGGAGGCCCCAACCCACAGAACAAAGGACAGAGAAAAGATGGACACTATCAGGACAACCAGTCCAAACCTCAAGCAAATAAGGACACCAAAAAGACAAAGAAAGATATCGAGAAGTGGTGTGACTTCCATAAGAGCCATTGGCATAACACTGTTGATTGCTGCTCAAAGTAGTTGCTGGTGTCTGAAGTGAAAGCCTCTTAATCAGATCCGTGCTTTGAACTTAATTCAAAACTAGAAAGGGGAAGACAGATCATTGACGCGGAACCTAATGCCACATTGCTACCCCCAGGCTCTAGTCTGGTGAACTAGACAAGTCAAAAGAAGGCAAGTGCCTTTTCCATTCATAGATGTGGGTAAAAGGCACCCCGTTGCACTTCATTATTAATAGAGGTAGCCATAAAAACCTCATATCAACAGAGGTTTTCAAGCGGTTGGCTCTGCCGACAACGCCACACTCGCAACCCTACACCATTGGATGGATCTGCCAAGGAAACGATCTTGGATTCAACCAACAATGTCGATTGTCCTATGACATCAATCCCTTCAAAGACAAGGTATTGTGTGATGTTTCTCCTCTCGAAATTTGTAATGTTATTTTGGGCCAACCTTATTTATGGAAACATCATGTTATATATGAGTCTAGGCCTTGTAGTGTTATTATTACTTTGAACAGGAAATTGTACAGGATACCTTAGGCAGTCCCTCCTAGTGCTATTTCCCTGATCTTTTTCAAGCAATGCAAAAAGATCATCTCTCAGACTGAGAAATTTCTCTTATTCATGATTCGCTCTCAGAGTGAGAGAAAGATTGCAGCCACATCTAGGGCCTCTGTGGCCAATCTCTCCACACAACAAAAGAAAGTGGATAAGGTCATGGAAGAATACTCAGAAATATTCTCCTCTCTTACCAGCGTACCTCTGGATTACCAAGTCAAGCATCCCATCGATATGACCCTAGGCACACCGATACCCAATGGGTCAGTCTACCACCACTCTCTGTCAAAAAATGAGGAGATCAAGAGGCAAATCCAAGAACTGCTCCACAAAGGGGAACATCTGTCCCAGATCAATGCCTTGTGGGAGCCCAATCATGCAGGTGCAGAAGAAATATGGGACCTGGTGACTCTGCATTGATTATCAGACCCTGAATACAATCATATTCTGAAATTGGTACTCGATTCCCTGAATCGATGAACTCCTTGATAAGCTCACGAGGGATAAATACTTCAGTAATATTGATCTAAATTCGGTCTACCACCAGGTTCCAATAAAAAATAGACAGATGTATGGAATACCTCCTTCAAGTGAAAAGAAGGTATTTTTGAACGGCTGGTCATTCTCTTTTGTTTGACAAATGCTCCAACAACTTTTATGAGGATGATGGATGATATCCTCCGACCTTTCACCAATACTTCTGTAGTGGTGTATCTAGATGACATCCTCATCTATAACAAGACTTGGGAAGAATACTTGCAGCATATTCAACAGGTTCTACACACCCTGTGACAACACAAACTATATGAAAACTTGGAAAAATGCTCCTTCGGCATGGATAGGGTCCATTACTTAGGCTACATCATTGATAAACATGGTGTGCATGTGGATCCAACTAAGATCTAGGTCATCCATGACTAGACAGCCCCAACCGCACTCACTGAGCTTCAGAGCTTCTTGGGACTCGTCAATTTCTATCATAGGTTCATGTTAGGATTCTCTCATATCACATGGGCCCTTAGCCAAGTAACGAGGGGTGGCGGTAAGGAAAACTTTTTGCGGGGCATGTCCCAAAAACAGGCCTTCTATGACTTGAGGCAATGTTTGTGCTCATCCCCAGTACTTTCATTACTAGGCTTGGAACATCCCTTTGAGATCGAGACAAATGTTTTAGACTATGTTATGGGCATCCTTCTCACTCAACATGGCCACCCCGTCACATATCATAGTGAGACACTATCATATGTTGTCTGTAAGTACCATACTTATGAAAAATAAATGTACTCCATTGTGCAAGCCTTCTGTCAGTGGAGACATTGCATTCTTGGGAAGGAGACAATCATCCACACTAATCACAAGCTAGTACAGTTCATGTAGACCCAAGGAAAATTGCAGAATGACCGCCATTAGAAGTGGTCCACATACTTACAACAGTTCCACCTCAATATTAAGTATAAAAAATGAAGTACCAACCGAGTTTTTGATTGCCTCAACCGACCTCCAGACGCAACACTCACCATGGTGCTAGACTCTTGTGGCAACGAGACCTCCGAATGGACCCACCTCTATGAGATAGACCCTGAATTCTCCACCACCTACCAAAGGTTGGGTGCCAACTCATTGGTCACTAATTTCCATCTTCAAGAAGGAATGTTGTGTCGTCTGGGACATCTCTACGTTCCATCAAGTGAGGGCGTGAAGATGATTTGGGAAGCTCACAACAATCAGGTGGTACGACACTTTGGCGTCGAAAACACAGTGACAGTTTTGCATAAAAATTTATGCTGGCCAAAACTTCGACATGATGTCAGTAAGTATATTCGGTCACGCACCGCTTGCACTATTGCCAAACAGACCACTAAGAAACAAGGCCTGTACATCCCTCTTCCTAATCTCGATAGGTTGTGGGAATTGATATCAATGGACTACATGTCGAGCCTCCCATCCAACAAGAGGGGAAATGACTATGTTTTTGTGGTTGTTGATCACATTTCCAAGATGGCGATTCTAGCCTCCTATAAGAAGAACATCACAGCAGAGGCCACTGCCAAGATCTTCTTTGAACGAGTGTGGGTACATTTTTGGATTCCACAAACCATTGTCTCAAACTTGGACAGTCCATTCCTCAACACATTCTGGTCGAGCCTCTGGTCATTATTGGATACCAAGCTATCCAAATCCAATGTCTTCCACCCCCAGACAAATGGCCAAACTAAGGTCGTCAATGGGATGATTGTACATATCCTACACATGTACAATTCAAAGCACCCCCACACATGGGATGTGAGTATTCCCTATGTGCAACATAGTTACAATCGAGCCCTGCATAAATCAATTGGCCACAACCCCTTTCAGGTGGGGTTGGGATTCCAACTATTGGGCCCCATGGATGTTTCACTACCCCTGGCGACCACCTCAACTGACTCGTCCCCTTCTCCACTAGAAGCTAACAAAGACACCTAGTTCATTGAGTGGATCCAACACATCCACCAATAGGTTCAATATATTCTACAGAAGTCTAATGCCAAGTACAAGCAATGCCATGATCAATGTCGGGTGCCACATAAGTTTCAGGTGGGCAAAAAATTTTGGTTGCACTTGCAAAAAGAATTCCTTACAAGGCCCCATAGGAAGCTTCACCCACTCCATTATGGGTCATACACCATCACCAACATCATGGGTGACAATTATTTTGAGCTCATCATTCACCCTTTCCTTAGCCTGCACCTAGTCTTCAACACCTCTGAGATAGCACAGTAGTTGACACCAACAGAGCTCAATTTCGACTGCATGCAACAAGAATTTAGTGATTAGATTGTGGACTCACAGATCAAGGGCACTCAATGTTAGGATATTTAGACACTTAGGAGTTAGTTAAGATCTACTTGGTCTAATATGTCGTTAGGTAAAAGTGTGTTTCTTTAGTATGCATTAGTATGCATTTGTAGTTAGGAAATCCGACGGTCACGATATGTTCCCAACATAGAGTGATCCGACGGTTCATAATCTCCTCGATCTTAACGGCCATTGATATGTGTCTTAACACCCAATTGGTCCATGATCTCTATTTAAATAGCATGGAGGGTCATTTTCCGATGATCGATTGTGAGAAACTCTCTTGTAAAATCTCTCTGTAATCTTTTTCTTTGCATTAATAAACTGCTCCAAGTGGTCACGTTGGTTGGGGCCGTGGATGTTTCCCCGTAGGGGTTTTACC
>ML777541.1:787361-814190 GCA_009831015.1 Picea engelmannii
AAGGGGGGATGTTAGGATATTTAGACACTTAGGAGTTAGTTAAGATCTACTTGGTCTAATATGTCGTTAGGTAAAAGTTTGTTTCTTTAGTATGCATTAGTATGCATTTGTAGTTAGGAAATCCGACGGTCACGATATGTTCCTGACATAGAGTGATCCGACGGTTCATAATCTCCTCGATCTTAACGGTCATTGATCTGTGGCTTAACACCCGATTGGTCCATGATCTCTATTTAAAGAGCATGGAGGGTCATTTGCCGATGATCGATTGTGAGAAAATCTCTTGTAAAATTTCTCTGTAATCTTTTTCTTTGCATTAATAAACTACTCCAAGTGGCCGCGTTGGCTGGGGCCGTGGATGTTTCCCCGTAGGGGTTTTACCACGTGAAAACATCGGTGTGTTGATCTTTGATCTGGTTATGTGAGTGGACCCGATTGGTCCATGATCTCTATTTAAAGAGCATGGAGGGTCATTTGCCGATGATTGATTGTGAGAAAATCTCTTGTAAAATCTCTCTGTAATCTTTTTCTTTGCATTAATAAACTGCTCCAAGTGGCCGCGTTGGTTGGGGCCGTGGATGTTTCCCCGTAGGGGTTTTACAATGTGAAAACATTGGTGTGTTGATCTTTGATCTGGTTATGTGAGTGGTTACTGAAGGTGTTCGTCCTCTGTTGGAATACCTGTGTTGTCGAACACTCAACAACAAAGAATCCATCTTTATCGAGTGGTCAAAGAAAGGCAACTCCTGCACCAAGGAAAGTGGTTGAACCGGGGACAAATTCAGTAGAAATTTTATCATCTGATGGGGGAAATCAACGCAATGGAGACCATTTCTTCCGAATGGGAGAGGATTGATCCATATGGATGTCGGTAGCCTTCCAACTATTCCAATTGTTTCATTTTGGCAGTTTTCCAGTTTGGTTGTTTTTTCCTAGTTTTTAGGTCCCTAACTTTTGAGGTCATTTTGAGGCCCTAAACAACATTTTTAGGGCTCGCCACATTCAAATTGTGGACTAATTTGGATTCTGACGAAAAAATGTGTATTCCTCGAATAAACCTTTCAAATGGGATATCATGCGCCTAAAACGAAGATCGTATGCAAAAGTTACGACCCCGAGAAGTTGATGTACTAGCTTACTGACGCAGTCGCTTCCAATCCACGGGCACGTCCGCTCACAGGACCTTCTTCTCCTCAGCCCAAAGAACTCGAAGGTTCTTCTATCTCCCTATCGGGAGATCTGAACCCACAAAAATCTGTTCCGAGGTCTCCCCTTTACCACTGGGAGAT
The DNA here is from genome assembly GCA_009831015.1 of Picea engelmannii. Taxonomy (NCBI): domain Eukaryota; kingdom Viridiplantae; phylum Streptophyta; class Pinopsida; order Pinales; family Pinaceae; genus Picea; species Picea engelmannii. The sequence continues at coordinate 788,651 of ML777541.1, forward strand.
CCGCTAAATCTCGTTGTCTCGTGAGTTCGTGACTTATAACCTCCAAGCCTTCCTTTCAAATCTTGCGATACCCAATCTGGCGATACGGGTATAGATCCTTCCACATGAAACCATGGGCTATACTTAATGTTAGCACCTCTCGCGACTTCGCAACCTCGTGACCTCGCCGGTTGAACTGTCGAGTTTTTTACCCTCCTAGTTCGCGAGTCCCCGAGATGCGCGGTCCCACCTTATGCTTTGCCACACGTCCACAAGAATCTCGACTCCTCGGCACTTCGCGACTCGCGAATCCTCTGTGCCACTTGTATTCCACTCGTGCTCCACTATGGCCCACAGTCCTCCAGCTGTCGGGATATCACTATCTCACAACTTTGCGATCCCCGTGCCCAAACTCTCGGACCTTTTCTTGCGAGGTCCCGAGACACGATCTCTCGCTCATATCCAACGGTCCTCTTGTGTTCCCGATCCAACAACTGTCCTTCTCTCACTACCTCGCGACTTGGAGTACCCAATGTTTGGGCTCTAACCTTGCGAACTCCTGAGTTCACGAGATCCGTCGATCTCTCGCCACCTGTCCTCCTCAGATGGACATCTACAATCCTCTCGCTCCTTCGTCGCCTCGTGTCCTCGTGCCTTGCGACTTTGGACACCCAATATTTGGACTTTCACTCGGCGAGTTCCTGACTTCACAAAATCACCAATCTCTGACACATGTCCTCTTCCAATGGATGGCCCACAGCTTCTCTCCACCTCGCTACTCGTGACTTGGAGTACCCAATGCTTGAGTTTTCAACCGGTGAACTCCCGAGTTCACGAGATCCTTAGATCTCTGACACCTATCCTCTTTCAGATGGACGGCTTACGACTTCTCACCTCTTCACTCCTCGTGAAACCAAAGGTTTCCCTTTCTATCCTCCAATGTCCGAGTCTGTGAGATGAGGATCTCCTTACACGTGTCCTCCACAATGAACGGCTCTGATCTTATCGCGTCTCGCGATCTCGCCACCCTTGCTGCACAAATTTTGGGGCTTCAACTCCCGAGTCCCCGAGACACGAGATCACGTGTAGATCCGACGGCTCCCGTGATTCTGAACCGACGATCCTGCCTCTCCTGAGCTTTAGATTCCTCAGAATCTCCTCGCCATAACCTCCTTGCACCTCTGCAAGATCTGATGGTCCCCGGAACTTCGCGAAATCTCTCCAAAAGATTTTGACCGTCCGTTCCTCCTTTGGTAATCCTCGCGAAAAGAAATAAGTGCTTCCTTCCCAAGATTCCTTCTCCACTTCGTCAACCTGCAACGCTTCTCGCCAGCTTCAAATTCAGTCTTTAAGAGGAACCTTTGCACGCACTCCTTGCGACAAATCTTCAATCATGGTTAAGTGTTGAAGTTCTCCCGACTCTGCGCACACCTCCAACAACAGTCTTTTCAATACTTCGCTTAGTTTCACGACTGAGGCTCTTCTTTAGCCTACACACTCCTTGCATGGATTTAACAACCCACTTCCACTTCTAAGTGTTTTGGTTAACAAGAGTTTAACCCCCGAGCCTTCTGTCGATGCACTCCTTGCGGGCGACTTCAACTGCACTCTTTGCAGGAATCCTTGCTCAAAGGGAGAAACAATTGAAACTCATTCACTTCCTCTCAGATTTCAATCTCACACATGAGATCATACGCACAGCATAACAACAATGCATAATAGGAAGAAACATTCATAAGTAGAGCATTTAACACACCTACACAGAGAATAACACAACAACCATGAATCTGAATCAACTTCTTCTATTAATTCAAGATCTGTACATGGGTGTTCTTCTACGGATCTCTACTATTCTCCTATGCTCTAGACTCTTCTTACTCCTCCTGAACTAACTTACAATAATACAAATGAGGGTGTCTATATTCGGTTTTCCCTCTTCCTTCTAGAATTGTCTAATCTAAGAATTCAATTCTATCTACCTGCAACTACTACTATAAATGCCTCTGTCTATCTCAGACGAGAGCGTACGGTTCGAGGTCTGAATACATTTTTTTTCCAAGCTATCTCAGACGAGAGCGTATGGCTCGAGGTCTGATTACATTTCTACCAAGGCGCCTAAAACAAATGATCTCATTTATGTTTGTGCATCAACTTCAAGGGAAAATTTAAAATTCAAAAACTTGTGCTGGACGTCTTCCAACTGTCTTCTGCTGCCACATTGGTTTTGCTTGTCGTGAGGGATGCTCTTGCATCATACTCCCTCGCTTGAAAATTTGCATGGGATCCTGTCCATGAGCTCCTGCACGGTATGTCCATGCTTCTGAATCTCTGCTTCAGTCTCCCAGCTAGCATCCTCAACTGGATGACCCTTCCACTTAACCAAATATTCAAAATATTCTTTCCTTCTGGTTTTCTTACCCACTCTTTTATTCAGTATCTGCTCCATCTGTGGCTTCTCTGCAGCTGGCATCTGCTTCTGCCACTGGATCTCTGGTTGATCATCACTTTCTTCTTCTGCTTCATCAGCTTTATATGGATATAAATCTGAAACATTGAATATCAGAGATATTCCAATGTCCTCTGGCAACTCGATCTCATAAGCATTCTGTCCCATTTTCTTCAAGACCTTGCATGGCCCAATTTTCTTCATCTTCAGCTTATTGTATGTTCCTCTTGGGAACCTTTCCTTCCTCAAATGCACCAGAACCAGATCACCAACTTCAAACTGAAGTTGTCTTCTATGCTGATCTACTCTGCATTTGTACTCCTGACTTGACTTCCATAGTCACTCCTTCACCTGGCTGTGAAGTTCCTTCATCGCTTCAACAAATTCTCCTGCGCTAGCACTGCTAGTATCAGTCTGTTCTGAATCCCTCAATTCAGAAACCTCTCTCAGYTGCATTCCATATACAATCTGAAATGGACTTTTTCCTGTGCTCCGATTTACTGAATCATTGTAAGCAAACTCTGCTTGTGGTAGTATGCTATCCCAGTTGCTATGGTGCTCTGTCACCAAGCTTCTCAAGAAATCTCCCARACTTCTATTCACCAATTATGTTTGTCCATCCATCTGAGGATGATAAGAAGAACTAAACATCAAATTAGTCCCTAGCTTCTTCCATAGTGTCCTCCAGAAATTCCCTATGAATTTTGTGTCTCTGTCCGAAACTATGTTTTTCGACAATCCATGGAGTCGTATAATCTCTTTGAAAAACAAATTTGCGATGTGAGTGGCATCAATGGTCTTCTGGCATGGAATGAAATGTGCCATTTTAGAAAACCTGTCAACTACCACAAAGATTGAATCAACACCTCTTTGTGTCCTCGGCAATCCCAATACGAAATCCATGCTAATCTCCTCCCACGGCTTGTCTGGTATGGGCAATGGCTGATAAAATCTTGCATTCTGCTTTCTTCCCTTTGAATGCTAGCAAATCTTGCATCTGTCAACAAACTTCTTGACTTATGACCACATCCCTAGCCAAAAGTATGACTCGCTCAGCTTTGCAAATGTCTTATCATGACCAAAATGTCCTGCTAATCCACCACTGTGCTTTTCCTTTACCAAGTTCTTCCTCATGGAGAAATTCAGAATACACAAATGATTGCCTTTGAATAGCAATCCCACCTGGATCACATACTCTATCCACTAACTTCTGTCTCTGAGAACTGGATTCTCAACTACTTCATAAGCTTCCTTAAAGTCTAAATCATTTGCATACATGTCCTTAAGATCATCAAAGCCTAACGTCCTGACTTTGAACTCCTGCAACAGCAAACACTTCCTGCTGAAAGCATCAGCAACTTTGTTAGCAGTACCCAAAATATGTTTAATTACAAAAGTGAAATTATGCATGTATTCTACCCATTTAACATGCCTCCGATTCATCTTTTCCTGCTGAGTCACAAATTGTAATGCATGGTTATCACTATACAAAACAAATTCCTTTGGAATCAAATAGTGCCTCCATTTCTTCAATGCATGTATGATGGCATAGAATTATTTATCATATGTGGAATACTTTTCTTTTGCCTCATTCAGCTTCTCGCTGAAATATGCAATCGGTCTATCTTCCTGACTCAAGACCGCTCCTATGGCAAACCCGCTTGCATCACATTTTACTTGAAATGTTTTCTGAAAATCTGGCAACACCAAAACCGGTTGCTCTGTAATCTTTTGTTTCAACAAGTTGAAACTCTTCTCAGCCTCTTCAGTCCAGTGAAAATATTTATGTCTTTTCTTGACTGTATCCATCATTGCTACGCTAATTCCACTGAAATTCCTGATGAATTTTCGGTAGAAACTAGCCAGTCCATGAAAACTTCTTACCTCGAAAATATTTCTCGGTGATGGCCAATTCTTGATTACCTCCGCCTTATCTGGATCCATCCTCAACTCATTTGCAAATATAACAAACCCCAAATAAATGAGTTTTGTCTTCATGAATGAGGACTTCTTCATGTTTATTAGCAGCTTCTCTTGCTGTAATCTCTTCATCACAATAGCCAAATGCTTCAAATGTTCATCCTTCGTCTTGCTGAAAACCAATATGTCATCCAGATACACGATGACAAATTTCCCGATGAAATCCTTCAGGACTTCATTCATCAACCTCATAAAATTACTTGGTACATTTGTCAAGCCAAACGGCATGACAAGCCATTCATACAAACCTTCGTTTGTCTTGAATGTTGTTTTCCATTCATCACCTTCTCTCATACGAATCTGATGATATCCACTCTTCAAGTCTATCTTTGAAAAAAAAAATTCTCCACTTAAGCAATCCATTAAATAATCCATTCTTGGCAATGGGAATCTATACCTGATAGTTATCTTGTTTATCGCCCTTGAATCAATGCACATCCTCCAGCCTCCGTCTTTCTTCGGACTGAGTACTGTTGGAACAACACATGGACTCAAGGTTTCCCTGACCAAACCTTTGTCTAACAACTCCTGGACCTGCTTCTTGACCTCCTCATTCTCCTGGGGTGTCAATCTGTATGCAGCTTTGTTTGGTAAACTAGCTCTTGGTATGAGGTCAATATGGTGACTCACACTCCTCATCGGTGGTAATGAACGAGGTAATTCGTCCACCACAATATCAGCGAACTCTTCCAGCAGTTCCTGAACGTCTTTTGGTAAATCATCCACTCTTGTGCTAGTCAGAACAATTCTCGGCTTTCTGGCCACAAAGAATTGTGGATCCTCCTTCTTCTTAACTTCTGTAAGAAGTTTCTTCCCACTCATGAGAAGTATTCTGCTGCTCACTTCCGGTTTTACTTCTTTATCCTCAATTGGACACAACATATGAGTTCTTCCATTCCTCTCCAGGGTATATGTATTTCTCCTCCCATCATGAATTAGATTTCTATCATACTTCCATGGTCTACCCAGCAATAACTGACAGACATCCATAGGAATAACATCACATAAAATTCTATCATTATATCCTCCTATCTTAATGTCAACTAAGCACTGTTTGGTGACATTTACCTGGTGTCCCTTCTGTAGCCATGAAACTTTGTATGGACTTGGATGATCAGTTGTATCCAGCTCCAGCTTTTCTACCATCTCGGTTAAAACGAGATTATCGGTACTTCCACTGTCCATAATGACCTTACACACTCTATCCTTGGTCTTAAAAGCAGTCCTAAAAAGATTGTTCTTCTGTGATGGATTCTCCATCTCCTTCTCTGGAGTCAAAAGGACTTTTTGCATCACTAGCGATCTTCCGCACTCAGCGTACTCTTCCTCATTATCTCGCCTCTGTGCCTCGGCGATGTGAGTTTCTCCAGTTTCTTTCCATTTCTCTGGACACTCGAATGACTTGTGCCCATTTTTCCCACATGTGAAGCATGTGATGATTCCACCTCTTCCTCTTCCTCTACCTCTGGTACGAGGAAATCTATTATTATCAGCATATCCTCCTCTCTTCTCAGTATGTTGTTCTCTTTGCTCAGCATATCACCCTCGCTGCAAACTTCCACCTCTCTCTGTCTGAGTCTGAGGTTTCTTCCAGTCATCCTTGGGCTTCTGGTATTTATCTTGGGCAACCAATTTGCCTTTGGGCTGACTTCTGCCTCTGCCCCTTTGAATTTGTTTACGGCTTAGCTTCTCCTCAGCTTTCAGAGCCAATTGGTAAGCATCCTCCACCGTTCGGATGGTCACCAAATTTAGTTCATCCCGAATTTCATACCTCGGGCCATTCATATATCTGGCCACCTTTTCATCATTTCTTTCATGATGACCTGCTCTGATATTCAACCTGTAAAATTCCTCGGTATACTCCTTCACTGTCATCAACTTCTGTCTCAGGTTCTGCATCCTCCTGAATAGAGAAATTTGATAGTCCCTGGGAATGAATTTTGCCTTCATCTTTGCAATCATCATGTCCCATCTCTTAATCTTCTGCTTGCCTTGGCAACGCCTGTCAGCTTGCAGTTCATCCCACCACAAGGTTGCATGTCCTTTCAATCTCGTGACAACATGTATGACCTTCTTGTCATCTTCGATGTCTTCATAATCGAAGTAAGTTTCAAGAGCTCTAATCCAGTCTAGTAGATCTTCTACATCCAGACTCCCTTCATAAGCTGGAATGTCCATTTTTGTTTTTGAACTCATCCGAGCGATAGCCTTAATTAAACTCTCATTGGCTGCATCTTCTACTGGGATTTCCTCTTCTGCATGTCCAGCATCAGCTTCATATTCGGATTCAGTGATATCTCCCGCATCAGCATTGCGCCTCTGTGATGTCTCCATGTCCTCCATTCTGGCACAGAGATTTCACACTTCTCTCTCCACGTCTGGATTATGTACTTGCCTACCTCTATCTCTAGACAATTCCCTTTCTCTGGACAGTTCCCTTTCCTCCTCTAGATCGAGTGATTGTCTACCTCTTCTCCTTGGCGGCATGGTGTGTTCTACTTTTCTCTGCCACATAAAGCAAAGAACTTTTCTATGCTCTGATACCACTTGACGTGCGTATCAGAGTGCTACTTTCTTCCTCGCTCCTCTTGCCTGAAATATACAGTCAAGAAATCATCTCTGATACCACTTGACGTGCGTATCAGACTGTTACTTTCTTCCTCACTCCTCTTGCCTGAAATATACAGACAAGAAATCAGCTCTGATACCACTTGATGCAGTCGCGCCCAATCCACGGGCACGTCCTCTCATAATACCTTCTTCTCCTCAACCCAAAGAACTCGAAGGTTCTTCTACCTCCCTATCGGGAGATCTGCACCCACAAAAATCTGTTTCGAGGTCTTCCCTTTACCACCGGGAGATCCGCTAAATCTCGATGTCTTATGAGTTCGTGACTTATAACCTCCAAGCCTTCCTTTCAAATCTTGCGATACCCAATCTGGCGATACGGGTATAACTCCTTCCACATGCAACTGTGGGCTAGACTTAATGTTAGCGCCTCTCGCGACTTCGCAACCTCGCGACCTCGCCGGTTGAACCATCGAGTTTTTTACCCTCCTATTCCGCAAGTCCCCGAGATGCACGGTCCCACCTTATGCTTTGCCACACGTCCATAAGAATATCGACTCCTCGACACTTCGTGAATCGCGAATCCTCTGTGCCACCTGTATTCCACTCGCGCTCCACTATGGCCCACACTCCTCCAGCTGTCGGGATATCGCTATCTCGCAACTTTGCGATCCCCGTGACCAAACTCTCGGACCTTTTCTTGCGAGGTCCCGAGACACGATCTCTTGCTCAGATCCAACGGTCCTCTTGTGTTCCCAATCCGATGGCTGTCCTTCTCTCGCTACCTCGCAACTTGGAGTACCCAATGTTTGGGCTCTAACCTTGCGAACTCCAGAGTTCGCGAGATCCGTCGATCTCTCGCCACCTGTCCTCCTCAGATGGATGGCTATGATCCTCTCGCTCCTTCGTCGCCTCGCGTCCTCATGCCTTGCGACTTTGGACACCCGACTTCATGAAATCACCGATCTCTGACACCTGTCCTCTTCCGATGGACGGCCCAAAGCTTCTCGCCACCTCGCTACTCACGACTTGGAGTACTCAATGCTTGGGTTTTCAATCGACGAACTCCCGAGTTCGCGAGATCCTTAGATCTCTGACACCTGTCCTCTTTCAGATGGACGGCTTACGACTTCTCGCCTCTTCACTCCTCGTGAAACCAAAGGTTTCCCTTTCTATCCTCCAACGCCCGAGTCTGCGAGATGAGGATATCCTTACACGTGTCCTCCCCAGCGAACGACTCTGATATTATCGCGTCTCATGATCTCGCCACCCTAGCTACACAAATTTTGGGGCTTCAACTCCCAAGTCCCCGAGACACGAGATCACGTGTAGATCCGACGGCTCCCGTGATTCTGAACTGACGGTCCTGCCTCTCCTAAGATTCAAATTCCTCGGAATCTCCTCGCCGTAACCTCCTTGCACCTCTACAAGATCTGACGGTCCCCGGAACTTCGCGAAATCTCTCCAGAAGATTTCGACCATCCGTTCCTCCTTTGGTAATCCTCGCGAAAAGAAATAAGCACTTCCTTCCCGAGATTCCTTCGCCGCTTCGTCAACCTGTGATGCTTCTCTCCAGCTTCAACTTCGGTCTTTAAGAGGAACCTTTGCACGCACTCCTTGCAGCAAATCTTCAATCACAACTAAGTGTTGAAGTTCTCCTGACTCTGCGCACACCTGCAACAACAGTCTTTTCAATACTTCGCTCAGTTTCACGACTGAGGCTCTTCTTTAGCCTTCACACTCCTTGCACATATTTAACAACCCACTTCCACTTCTGAGTGTTTTGAGAACAAGAGTTTAACCCCCGAGCCTTCTGTCGACGCGGTCCTTGCGGGCAACTTCAACTGCACTCTTTGCAGGAATCCTTACTCAAAGGGAGAAACAATTGAAACTCATTCACTTCCTCTCAGATTTCAATCTCACACATGAGATCATATGCAAAACATAACAACAATGCATAACAGGAAGAAACATTCATAAGTAGAGCATTTAACACACATACACAGAGAATAACACAACAACCATGAATCTGAATCAACTTCTTCTATTAATTCAAGATCTGTACATGGGTGTTCTTCTACAACTCTCTACTATTCTCCTATGCTCTAGAATCTTCTTACTCCTCCTGAACTAACTTACAATAATACAAATGAGGGTGTCTATATTCAGTTTTCCCTCTTCCTTCTAGAATTGTCTAATCTAAGAATTCAATTCTATCTACCTGCAACTACTACTATAAATGCCTCTGTCTATCTCAGACGAGAGCATATGGCTCGAGGTCTGAGTACATTTTTTTTCCAAGCTATCTCAGAAGAGAGCATATGGCTCGAGGTCTGATTACATTTCTACCAAGGTGCCTAAAATAAATGATCTCATTTATGTTTGTGCATCAACTTCAAGGGAAAATTTAAAATTCAAAAACTTGCATTGGACCTCTTCCAGCTATCTTCTTCTTCCACGTTGGTTTTGCTTGTTGTGAGGGATGCTCCTGCATCACTTACCCCAATGGGGCCCACATGACTTTTGGTGCTTCATCTCCTAGGGTTAGGGTTTTGGATGTCTAGGGTTTTGGAATTCATTATTATAGTAAAAATTCCTTAAAATCCTCATTTTAATGATCTTCTGGTGAATGAGCATAGCCGTCACACCTCATCTCACAGATAAGCCACGACCATTCCAACAAGCTTGTTTTCCATTGCATTTTACAGTTTCAGCTTATTTCCTTATTGAATAGAAAACCAATTTTACTGTATCTATGTTATTATGTGTTAAGAATATTTTAGTAATATGTATTCATTTCATTATGCTCATCAAATCCATATCATTGGTATTAGAGTGGTATGCTCCTTGTTGTCTTAATGCATGTCCATGCATGTCCCCAATGAGGTCAGGATACAAATAATTGCATCTCGAGCTTGTTTCTCTTGAGGAAAAAATCTCTCGCACGCCCAAGCTCCCTCTCATGGTAGGAGAAAAGAAAGATGGCGTGACAAGAGATCCTTTCAAAATGTTTTTTGAGGAATCCCTCATGTAACAAAGGAACGAGATGATGGATAGTTTCATGAAAATCCTTTGGTGACTACCAACAGACGATGCATCGTCCTCGAGTAGAGGCAATGCCCCCTTCAAGGTACAAATCAACTTTGATATTCCTATATTTGAAGGTCACATAGACACAGATGTTGTATACAAGTGGTTAAATCTACTAGATGGGTATTTTTCTATCCATAACTTTTCGAATAGAGAAAATATTACTTTTGCGCTTCTCAAAGTCGTTCCCCATGTCAAAGATTGGTGGGAAAATTTCTGTCACTAAAAGGAAACAGAGGAACCCTCATTATTTCTAGTCCTGACCACCTGAGAATCCTTCGGGGATGCTATTAAGGAACAATACTACCTTGTCAGAAGTTATGACAATTTGTATACCAAATGGAACACACTGTAGCAAGAAAGAGACCAAGTAGTGTCAGAGTTCAAAAATATCTTCCATACCTTGCACATCAAGATGAGTATCAAAGATTCAGAGTGACATCTGGTGCTTAGGTATCATGGTGCTCTGCATAGATACATCCAGACCAAAATGGAATTTCTGTACATCTCATCCTTGGGCGCGACCTATCGATATGTTGTCAAAATATAGCAGAAGCTCAAACAAAAGACATGACAATTTGAGCCTGGGAACCCCTCACAGCAAAAGCAAGGAAAGGGAGGCCCCAACCCAAAGAACAAGGACAAAGAAAAGATGGAAAATATCAAGACAACCAGTCCACTCTGTAAGCAAAGAAAGACACTAAAAAGAAAAAGAAAGATATCGGTAAGTGGTGCGACTTCTATAAGAGCCCTTGGCATAACACTATTGATTTCCATTCAAAGAATTCATTGGTGGCTAAAGTGAAAGCCTCTAAATCAGATGCGGGTTCTGAATCTGAGTCAAAACCAGAAAGGGGAAGATGTATCATTGACTTGGAACCCAATGCCACCATTACTACAACCAAGCTCCAGCCTGGTGAACCAAACAAACTAGAAGAAGGCGAATGCCTTTTCCATTCACAGATGTGGGTAAAAGACACCTCACTTCACTTCATCATTGATAGCGGTAGCCAGAAGAACCTCATCTCAGCATAGGTCATCAAGTCGTTGGCCCTGCCAACAACGCCGCACCCGCAACCCTACAATATTGGATGGCTCTGCCAAGGAAGCGATCTACGCGTCAGCCAACAATGTCTATTGTTGTACGACATCAATCCCTTCAAATATGAGGTATTGTGTGATGTTACTCCTCTCAAAGTTTGTAATGTTATTTTGGGCCAAACTTATTTATGTAAACATCATGTTGTATATGAGTCTAGGCCTTGTAGTGTTATTATTCCTTTGAACAATAAATTGTAAAGGATACCTGAGGTAGTCTGATCTGAATTTTATGAGTAGAATGAAATGAATACAGATTACTAATAGGTTCTTAACACAAAATAACAGAGATACAGTAAAATTGGTTTTCTATTCAATAACGAAATAAGCTGAAACTGTAAAATGCAACAAAAATAAGCTTGTTGGAATGGTGGCGACTTATCTTTGAGAAGATAAGTGACAGTTGCACTCATTCGGAAGAAGATAATTACAATGAGGCTTTGAAGGCCTTTTTACAATAAACAGGAATGCCAAAAATCATAGACATACAAAAACCTAACCCTGGGAGATGAAGCGCCAAAAGTCACGTGGGCCCTGTCTGGGTAAGTTAGTACATCAACTTCCTGGGGTCGTAACTTTTGCATACAATATTCATTTTAGGCGTATGATAGCCCACTGGAAAGGTATCATCGAGGATATTCATTCTAGGGGATCAATAATTATTTCATATATCATTGAGAAGCGCTATCCTGAAAACCCTTCATTTAGGCCCTCAAAATGGCCCTGGAAGTTAAAAATGCCAAAAATAGTAAATTGCCAAAATTGCCAGAAAATTGTTTTGAGCCAGTTGGAAAAAGGTCGATGGCCACCGATATCCACTTGGATCACAGTCCCTTCTAGTTATATTTCATTTATCTTTGTCAAGCAATGATGAAAGGTCATCTCTAGCACCGAGAAATTTCTCTTCTTCGTGATTCGCTCTCAGAGTGGGCGAAAGATCACAGCCACATCCAGGGCCTCTGCGGATGATCTCTCCACACAATAGAAGAAAGTGGATAAGAACATGGAATAATACTCATATATCTTCTCATCTCCTACCAGGGTTCCTTTGCACTGTCATATCAAGCATCCCATTGATTTGACCCCAGCTGCACCGCTACCCAATGGGTCAGTCTACTGCCACTCTCTATTAGAAAATGCGGAGATCAAGAGGCAGAACCAAGAAATTATCCACAAGGGGCACATCTTTCCTATATTATCGTCTTGTGGGAGCCCAATCATGCTGGTCCATAAGAAGGAAGAGACTTGGTGACTCTACATTGATTATCGAGCCCTGAAGAAAATCACAGTCCGAAACTAGTACCCGATTCCCCGAATTGACGACCTCCTTGATCATCTCATGGGGGAAATATACTTCAGTAAGATTGATATGAATTATGACTACCACTAGGTTCTAATAAAATAGACAGATGTATGGAAGACCGCCTTCAATTCAAAAGAAGGTGTTTCTGAATGGTTGGTCATGCCCTTTGGTTTGACTAATGTTCCAACAAGGATGATGGATGATATCCTATGACCTTTAACCAATAATTTTTTAGTGGTGTATCTGGATGACATCCTCATCTACAAAAAGACTTGGGAAGAACACTTGCAGCATATTCAATAGGTTCTACACACCCTGCGGCAGTAAAAACTATATGAAAACTTGGAAAAATTCTTCTTCGGCATGGACAACGTCCATTACTTAGGCTACATCGTTGATCAACATGTTGTGCATGTCGATCCAACCAAGATCCAAGTCATCTGTGACTAGCCAGCCCTAACCATACTCACTGAGCTTTAGAGCTTCTTGGGCCTCGCCAATTTCTATCGCAGGTTCATGTTAGGATTCTCTCATATCACATGGGCCCTCAGCCAAGTAACTAGGGGTGGCGGTAAGGAAATATTTATGACCGGATTGTCCCAAAAAAAAGCCTTCGATGACTTGAAGAAGAATTTTTTCTCATCCCCATTCTCTAATAATTATGTATATTTTCATTGCTTAAAATTAATTTGTTAAATCTCCCTTAAAAGAATTGGTATATGTGGTGTAATAACTCTGTATATTTGCAAAGTGTTTAAAATTAATTTGCTAAATATCGCCTTCGGAGCCTTGGTATATGCGGTGTATTGCCTATATCAGAATATAGAAAGGAAATGTACTATAAATATGACTATGAGAAAGGACTTGTACAAATGATTTGGTTTCCAATATGCTCTTTTGTTAGTGTTCTTTGCGCGCCATTGAGATGCATTCTAAATTCTTGACAGTCGAGCTAGGGTGTGGACATTTCCTTTGCGTATGGTTCTTGACATTGGCAGAGTATATTAATAATTGAATCATTCATATCTCCTCTTTTAATTTCTCTATTCACCATCGAATCACTCTATAATTGCAAAGGAGCTTGAGAAGAAAATGGTCCAATGCAGAGAAGTAAATCAATCTCAACAATTTATTTATGGGTCGCTTCAAAATCACAGGACAGATCTCTGCATGTAATACATCAAATTATAATTTCGAGCAACTTTCACCAATGATTCAAAAATAGGAAAGAGGCATCTAAGAAAAATCACTATCAATAAGTACATCTTCCTGATGTCTAGGAAAATCATGCCCAATAGTTATATATATCTGCGCAGATGTGAAGATGTGGCATGCACACTATCATTGGATCGAATGATCAATGAATATGAAAAGTAGTTGTTTCAATACACTGCAGAGAACTAAATCATGGTCAAAGCATTATCTATTGTCTTCTTAAGATTCACGAGATATATCTCTGGACATACTACATCGAATCCTCCCTGCATATAACTTAATATAGTAAGGAGTGTTAAGGAAAACACCTAATTACATCCTTAACTAGTTAGTTAGTTAGTTTACCGTTACAGGAGTTGGTAAATCACTCTGTAACGTCTTGTAACCATATTGTGTAACTATACATGTTCATATTAATAGAATACACATCAATAGTGTAGTGTGTTTCATCAAATCTGTCTCTGCTTAATCTTTTCATGGTATCAGATCCTGAATCACTACGAGATGAAGAATCATTATGAGACGAAGAACTACTTTCATTTTGAACTTGCAATCTAGGAAGACGTGTTATTGATTCTTCATGTTCATCTAACTTTGTAGGTGTTTGATGTTCATCTAACTCAAGAGAAGGATTGTGAGAGGTATTTTTTTTCCATTTCATCCTATGATTTATCTTCCATAAATTTAACATCTCTACTTACTAGAAATTTCTTAGTAACAGGATTGTATAATCTGTATGCTTTCGACTGTTCACTATAGCCAATAAAAATGTACTTCTCACTTCTATCATCAAGCTTCTTTCTTAGCTCTTTAGGAACATGAGCAAAAGCAACACAACCAAAAAAATTTAAATGAGAAACATTTACCTTAGATCCACTCCATTTTTCTTCAGGTACTTTACCTTGAACACTGGAAGTTGGTGATCTATTAAGTATGTAAATTGAACATGCAATTGCTTCAGCCCAATAATCTTTGGACATTTTTCTTGCTGTAAGTAAACTCCTGGCCATGTTCATGATGGTGTGATTCTTTCTTTCTGCCACTCCATTTTGTTGTGGAGTATATCTGGTAATCGTTTTCTTTTTAATACCATGATGTTTACAAAAATCAACAAACTATCTTGAGTCATATTCACCTACTCCATTTGATCTCAAAACTTTGACGAATCTTCCACTTTGTTTCTATGCTTCAGCCTTGAACTCTTTGAATCGAGTGAAAGTCTCGGATTTGTGTTTGAGAAAATAAACCCAAACTTTCCTGCTACAGTCACCAATAAATGTCAGAAAATAAAAACTTCCACCAATCGATTAATTTTTCATAGGTCCACATAAGTCTGTGTGAACTAACTCTAAGCACTCTTTGGCTCTATAAGAGGATGATGGAAATTGTTTTTGGTCTAAGTTTTTTGGTCCCATTTGTAAGAAGTTGTGAGCTTTTCTATAGGAAAGCTTTGTTCCCCATGTTTAGTAAGCCCTGATTGAATCAGGCCTACATAGGTCAATATGTGATCATGTAGCATGTATCATTGGTTTTGAGCAGCATGAATAGATGGCCATGATACATCACAACTATATGCAAACTTTGTTCCTCATGTTCAGTAGGCCCTGATTGAATCAGGCCTACATAGGTCAGTATGTGATCATGTAGCATGTATCCTTGGTTTCGAGCAACATGAAGTGTTGGCCATGATACATCACAACTATCCCTGGTTTCGAGCAGCTTGAGGCGTTGGCCAGAAGGAATGTGGTATTAAGTCCACTTTGGTGAAGGAATGTGGTATAAAGTCCACTTTGGTAGAGGAATGTGGTATAAAGTCCACTTTGGTAGAGGAATGTGGTATGAAGTCCACTTGGTAGATACAAGGGTGTCTACTCGTATGCTAATGACGCAGCCGCACCCACAGGCACGCCCGCTCACACAGGATCTTCTCTTCCCTCGGCCTGAAGAACTCTGAGGTTCTTCTATTTCCCTATCGGGAAATGTACACCCACATAAATCTCTATAAGATCCCCTCTCTGCACTTGGAGGATCGAAACTCGCATCTTCGCAAGTTCGAAGGTCGGATGCTATACTCTCGGATCCCAGAGACCCGATATCTCCGTCAATCGCTGACTTTATCTCACCTTATCGGGACTTTCTCTCTATCGCGATTTTGCTACTCGCGATATCAAGTACCTTGATTTACCGACTCCCGATACCCGATGTGCCGAAACTCCGACGCACACGTGCGGGTTGACTTTTCCACTTCCCGTCACTTCTATCGGGATTTCAGAATTCGCGGGATCATGAATCTTGATGTCAATGGTTTCGTGACTTTGCTTTTCCCGAACCCCAATACATGTGCCACCTGTCCTCTACTAATTTCTTGTGACCCCACACGTTATATTTCAACTTGTTGGGATATCGCGATTCCTGTTGCACAAATATGGAGCTTCGACTCACGAAACCCCGATACGCGATCTCACGTGTAGATTCAACGATCCTCGTGGTCTTGATCAACGACTCCACCCCTCCTGAGCTTTAAGCCTTGTGAGAATGCGACGTCGTATCTCCCCTATGACTCTGTGAGATCTGACGGCTAACGGGATGTCGCGAATTCTCCTCAGAGAATACCGACCGTCCACTTCTTTCTTCTGCAATCCACGAATGACGAAAATGTCCTTCCACAGAACTCGTCTGCTTTCTCACCAACCTGTGACGCCTCTTACGAACTTTCAATAGAAGCTCCCCTGCGCTATCGTTCAATGAATTCGAAGGCCTACTCCTCCTATGCTTTCCCACGACTTTCAAGTCCTTCAGGGAACTCCCTTGCACGCACTTCGTGCTACAAACCTTTAACAAACGTCTAGGTGTTGAAGATTCTAGACTCTATGCACACTTGCAGCAACAGTCTCTCAAATGTTTCACTCAGGTTCACAACCCCGATTTTTCCCCAGCCTGCGCACTCCTTGCACGGCTTCTGTGCCCAACTGCACTTCTGGGATGAATGAGAACAAGAGTTATCTGTATCTGAACTCTCTGTCAACGCACTCCTTGCAGACAATTCAACTGCACTCCTTGCAGGAATCTTCTGGCTCAGATAGAGAAACAATTGAAACTCATTCCTTCACCCCTTCAGACTTCAACTCAATATGAAATCACATACACAACATATAAAATCAAATGTATAACTAGAGGCAAACATTCACGAGCATATCAACATCAATACACAGAGAACAACACAAAGCATGAATTTGAATCAAAGATTTATTCTATTAATTCAAATGTATGTACATGGGTGCTCTTTACACAGTTCTCTGTATTCTCTTTAGCTTCTTCACCTGCTTCAATCACGTTACAATACACAAAGGAGGGTGTCTATATCCTGTTTCCCTCTTGCGCTCTAAAGCTATAAAATCTAGAATTAAATTCCTAGCTACCTGCATTAACTATATTAAATATCGTCTATCTACTAAAGGACGAGAGCTATCGACTCAAGGTCCCTTACAATATACAAAGTGCGCTTCATTAAATTTCCACATTAATGTTTGTGCAATAGTCCCAAAGTGTTTTCAAAAAATTTTGTTGGCTTGTCCAGCTGTCTTCTACTTCCATGCTGGCTCTCTTGATGAGTTGGCGATTCTCCTGCATCATACTCCCTCGCTTGAAAAACTTTTATGGGCTCCTGTCCATGAGCTCCTGCACGGTCTATCCATGCTTTTGTATCTCTACTTCAGTCTCCCAGCTGGCGTCTTCAACTGGATGGTTCTTCCACTTGACCAGATACTCGAAGTATTTTTTTCACCTGGTCCTCTTGCTCAGTCTCTTGTCCAGTATGCATTCCATCTGTGGCTTCTCTACAACTGGCATCTGTTTCATCCACTGGATCACTGGCTTTTCAGTTCCAGTCTCTACTTCTCTAGTCCTGTATGGGTATAAATATGCGACATTGAATATCGGAGATATTCTGATCTCATCTGGCAACTCAATCTCATAAGCATTTTCTCTTAATTTTCTCAAGACCTTACATGGCCTGATTTTCTTCATCTTCATCTTATTGTATGTTCCCCTCGGGAACCTTTCTTTTCTCAAATGTGCAAGAACCATATCACCAACCTCGAACTGAAGTTGTCTCCGATGTTGATCCACTTTGCGCTTGTATTCCTGGCTTGATTTCAACAATCGCTCCTTCACCCTACTGTGAAGTTCTTTCACTGCCTCAACGAATTCTTCTGCACTAGCGCTGCTAGTAGTAGTCTGTTCTGAATCCCTTAGTTCAGAAACTCCTCTCGGTTTCATCCCATAAACAACCTGAAATGGACTTCTGCCTGTGCTCCTGTTCACTGAGTCGTTGTACGCAAACTCTGCCTGTGGTAATATACTGTCCCATTGGCTATGGTGTTCTGTCACCAATCTCCTCAGCAAGTCTCCCAGACCTCTGTTCAGCACTTCCGTCTTTCCATCTGTCTAAGGATGATAGGCAGAACTAAACATCAAATTAGTCCCCAGCTTTTTCCATAAGGTCCTCCAAAAATGCCCTATGAATTTGGTGTCTCTGTCTGAAACTATACTCTTCGACAATCCATGAAGTCGAATGACCTCTTTGAAAACCAAGTTCGCGATGTGAGTCACATCGTTGGTCTTCTAGCATGGGATAAAATGTGCCATCTTATAAAACCTATCCACTACCATAAATATTGAATCAACACCTCTTTGTGTCTTCGGCAACCCTAATACAAAATCCATGCTTATCGCCTCCCATGGCCTCTCTGGTATGGGCAATGGCTGATAAAACACTGCATTATGTCTCCTTCCCTTCGAATGCTGGAAAACTCAACATCTGTCAACGAATCTCTTGACATCTGCTCACATCCTCGGCCAAAAATATGATTCATTCAGCTTCACGAATGTTTTGTCATGGCCAAAATGTCCGACCAATCCACCACTGTGTTTCTCCTTTAACAGATTCTCCCTCATGGAGAATTTTGGAATACACAGTTGATTGCTTCTGAAAAACAACCCTTCCTGGATCATATAGTCTACCCAAGGACTCCTATCTCTGAGAACTGGGTTCTCAGCTGCTTCATACGCTTCCTTGAAATCTTGATCAACTGCGTACATGTTCCTGAGATTATCAAAACCCAACGTTCTGACTCGGAACTCCTGCAACAACAAACACTTCATGCTCAAAGAATCATCCACTTTGTTAGCAGTACCCGAAATATGCTTAATCACAAATGTGAAATTCTGCATATACTCTACCCATTTGGTATGTTTCTGATTCAACTTCTCCTGTTGAGTCACAAACTGCAATGCATGATTGTCACTGTACAATACAAATTCTTTCGGGATCAAGTATTGTCTCCACTTCTTCAATGCATGTATGATAGCATAAATTTTCTTATCATACGTGGAGTACTTCAACTTCGCCTCATTCAGCTTCTCGCTGAAATATGCGATTGGCCTGTCTTCTTGACTTAAGACTGCCCTGATTGCAAATCCGCTTGCATCACATTTCACCTGAACTGTCTTCTGGAAATCCGACAACACCAACACCGGTTGTTCCGTGATCTTCCGTTTCAACAAATTGAAACTCCTTTCAGCCTCTGATGTCCAGTGAAAAAATTCATGCCACTTATTCACTGTGTCCATCATCGTTGCGCTGATTCCACTGAAACTTCTGATGAATTTCTGGTAGAAACTAGCCAAACCATGAAAACTTCTCACCTCGAAAATATTTTTCGGTGATGGCCAATTTTTTATCACTTCCACCTTGTCTGGATCCATCCTCAACTCATTAGACAAAATAACAAACCCCAAGTAAATGAGTTATGTCTTCATGAATGAGGACTTCTTCATGTTAATCAACATCTTCTCCTGCTGTAGTCTCTGCATCACTGTAGCCAAATGCTTTAAGTGCTCGGCAACTGATTTACTATAAACCAGTATGTCATCCAAATACACAATGACGAACTTCCCGATGAATTCCCTCAGGACTTCATTCATCAACCTCATAAAGGTACTTGGCGCATTTTTCAATCCAAATGGCATAACAAGCCATTCATACAAACCCTCGGTTGTCTTGAATGTTGTTTTCCATTCATCGCCTTCTCTCATGCGAATCTGGTGGTATCCACTTTTCAAATCAATCTTCAAAAAGTACCTTGCTCCACTTAAGCAATCCATCAGATCATCCATTCTTGGCAATGGAAACCTGTATCTAATGGTTATCTTATTGATCGCCCTTGAGTTGGTACACATTCTCCAACCTCCATCCTGCTTTGGACTGAGTACTATTGGAACAACACACGGGCTCAAACTTTCCCTGACCAATCCTTTGTCCAACAACTCCTGAACCTGCTTCTTAACCTCTTCATTTTCTTGCGGCGTCAACCTGTACGTGACTTTATTCGGAAAACTAGCTCCTGGTATGAGATCAATATGATGACTCACCCTTCTCATCAGTGGCAACGAATGAGGTAATTCATCCACTATGATGTCAGCGAACTCTTCCAACAGTTCCTGAATCTCATCTGGTAAATCATCCACTCTTGTGCTAGTCAGAACAATCCTCGGTTTTTTGACCACAAAGAATTGTGGATCTTCTTTCTTCTTAACCTCTATAAGAAGTTCCTTCCCACTCATGAGAAGTACTATGTTGCTTACTTTCGGCTTCACCTCCTTATCCTTTATCAGAAGCAACATGTGTGTCCTCCCATTCTTCTCCAGGGTATATGTGTTCATTCTCCCATCATGAATCACATTTTGGTCATATTTCGATGGTCTACCCAGCAATAGATAACAAACATCCATGGGAATAACATCACATAAGATCTTATCATTATATCCTCCTATCTTGAATTCAACCAAGCATTGTTTAGTAACAGTTACCTGGTGTCCTTTCTGTAGCCACAAAACTCTGTAGGGGCTTGGATGATCAGTCATCTCCAGCTCCAGCTTCTCTACCATCTCTGTAGATACGAGATTATCCATGCTACCACTGTCAACAATGACCTTGCATACCCTGTCCTTGGTTTTGCAAGCTGTCCTAAAAAGTCTGGTCCTTTGGACTGAACTTTCCACTTCCTTCTCAGGTTTCAAAAGGACTTTACGCATCATCAATGACCTTCCACCTTCTGCGTCTTCTGCCTCAACATCCTACCTCTGCGCCTCGGTGATGTGAGCTTCTCCAATGTCCTTTTTTTTCTCTGGACACTCGTAAGACTTGTGCCCATTCTTTCCACATGTGAAGCATGTGATTACTCCACCTCTTCCTCTGCCTCAACCTCTAGTATGAGGAAAAGTATTTCCATCAGCATTATCTCCTCTCTGCTCATTATGCTGCCCTCGCTATGAGGTTCCACCTCTCTCTGTACGAGTCTGAGGTTTCTTCCATTCCTCTCTGGGCTTCTGGTATTTGTCCTGGGCAACTGCTTTGCCTCTGGGTTGGCTTCTGCCTTGGCCCCTCTGACTTTGTTTTTGGCTCAGCTTCTCCTCAGCTTTCAGAGCCATCTAATAAGCATCTTCCACCATTCTGATGGTTACCATGCTCATCTCATCCTGGATATCATATCTCAAGCCATTCATATATCTGGAAACTTTCTCATCATCTCTCTCCCAATGACCTACTCTGATGTTCAGTCGATAGAATTCCTCAGTGTATTCTTTGACTATCATCAGCTTCTGTCTCAGGTTCTGCATTCTCCTGAACAGAGTAATTTGATAATCCCTAGGGATGAATTTCTCTTTCATCTTCGTGATTATCCTATCCCAGCTCTTGATCTTATGCTTGCCCTTGTAGCGTCTATCAGCTTGTAGCTCGTCCCACCACAATGCTACATGTCCTTTCAAGCGTGTGACAGCATGCTTGACTTTCTTGTCCTCTTCGACATCTTCATAGTCGAATTAGGTGTCTAGAGATCTAATCCAATCTAGAAGCTCCTCGACATCTAAGTTTCCCTCATAAACTGGAATGTCCATTTTTGCTCTTGCACCCATCCTTGCAATAGCTTTGATCAAATGCTCATTTGATGCATCTTCGGCTGCAACTTCTTCTTTGCGTTCAGCCTCTATCTCGCTTTCGGAATCACTGAGATCCCCAGCACTAGCTGTGCGTCTTTGTCCTGTCTCCATGTCTTCGAGTCTTTCTCGCAGATCATGCATCCATCTCTCCATTTCTAGATTTTTCGTCTGCCTACCTCTCCTTCGCTGCACCTCCCTATCCTCTGGATCGGGTGATTGCACGTCCCTTCTCCTGGGTGGCATGGCGAATTCTCCTTCTCTGCTACAGAAAGAAAAGAGTCTCTCTGTGCTCTAATACCAACCTGACGTAGGCACGCCCGCTCACACAGGATCTTCTCTTCCCTCGGCCCGAAGAACTCCGAGGTTCTTCTATTTCCCTATCGAGAAATCTACACCCATAGAAATCTTTGTAAGATCCCCTCTCTATAATCGGAGGATCGAAACTCGCAGCTTTGCAAGTTCGAAGGTCAGATGCTATACTCTCGGATCCCTGAGACCCGATATCTCCGTCAATCGTTGACTTTATCTCACCTTATCGGGACTTTCGCTCTATAGTGATTTCGCTACTCGCGATATCAAGTACCTTGATTTACCGACTCCCGATACCCGATGTGTCGAAACTCTGATGCACACGTGCGGGTTGACTTTTCCACTTCCCGACACTTCTATTGGGATTTCAGAATTCATGGGATCACGAATCCTGATGTCAATGGTTTCGTGACTTTGCTTTCCCTGAACCCCGATACGCATGCCACCTATCCTCTACTAACTTCTTCTAACACCACACGCTATCTTTCAACTTGTCGGGATATCGCGATTCCTGTTGCACAAATATGGAGCTTCGACTCATGAAGCCCTGATACGCGATCTCACGTGTAGATTCAATGATCCTCGTGGTCTTGATCAATGGCTCCACCCCTCCTGATATTTAAGCCTTGTGAGAATTCGACGTCATATCTCCCCTGTGACTCTGTGAGATCTGACGGCTCACGGGATGTCGCGAATTCTCCTCGGAGAATACTGACCATCCGCTTCTTTCTTCTGCAATCCATGAATGATGAAAATGTCCTTCCACAGAACTTGTCTGCTTGCTCACCAACCTGTGACGCCTCTTACGAACTTTCAATAGCATCTCCCCTGCGCTATCCTTCAATGAATTCGAAGGCCTATTCCTCCTGATCTTTCCCACGGCTTTCAAGTCCTTCAGGGAACTCCCTTGCACGCACTCCGTGTTGCAAACCTTCAACAAACGTCTAGGTGTTGAAGATTCTGGACTCTGCGCACACCTGCAGTAGCAGTCTCTCAAATGTTTCACTCAGGTTTGCAACCTTGAGTTTTCCCCAGCCTACGCACTCCTTGCATGGATTCTGTGCCCAACTGCACTTCTGGGATGAATGAGAACAAGAGTTATCTCTATCTGAACTCTCTGTCAACGCACTCCTTGCGGACAATTCAACTGCACTCCTTGCAGGAATCTTCTGGCTCAGATAGAGAAAAATTTGAAACTCATTCCTTCACCCCTTCAGACTTCAACTCAACATGAAATCACATACACATCATATAAAAGAAAATGTATAACTGGAGGCAAACATTCACGAGCATATCAACATCAATACATAGAGAAAAACACAAACCATGAATTTGAATCAAAGCTTTCTTCTATTAATTTAAATGCTTGTACATGGGTGTTCTTTACACAGTTCTCTGTATGCTCTTCAGCTTCTTCACCTGCTTCAATCATGTTACAATACACAAAGGAGGGTGTCTATATCCCGTTTCCCTCTTGCGCTCTAAAGCTATCAAATCTAGAATTAAATTCCTAGCTACCTACATTAACTATCTTAAATATCGTCTATCTACTAAAGGACGAGAGCTATCCTCTCAAGGTCCCTTACAATATACAAAGTGCGCTTCATTAAATTTCCACATTAATGTTTGCGCAACAGTCCCAAAGTGTTTTCAAAATTTGTGTTGGCTTGTCCAGCTGTCTTCTGCTTCTGCGCTGGCTCGCTTGATGAGTTGGCGATGCTCCTGCATCAGCTAACTTGATGACTGTATAGGAGAATTTGAATCTTCGATTAACAAGGGAAATGTGAGATATTAATCTCAGAGTCAAGACCAAGTTTTGTTTAAGGGGGAGTGTGAAGTATATTGCATTTTTGCATTCGATGCTAGTGATAGGAAAAATTGCATTGGTGATAGTGATAGTTTTTCCCGGATCTAATTAAGGGGGAGTGTTAAGGAAAACACCTAATTACATCCTTAACTAGTTAGTTAGTTAGTTTACTGTTACAAGAGTTGGTAAATCACTTTGTAATCTCTTGTAACCATATTGTGTAACTATACATGTTCATATTAATAGAATACACATCAATAGTGTAGTGTGTTGCATCAAATATGTCTCTGCTTAATCTTTTCAAGGAGAGTGTCAAAAATTGTAGTATCATTGAATCATATGTTGTCATACATTTCAAAGTGTATCTAACATAGGTTTATGTGATATCACATAATGATATATGAAAATTTTAGAAGTAATTTGAATAATTTTATGTATTCTTTAGTAGGTAATTTGAAATTTTTTTATTGAAATTTATGAGAAAGTGTAAAGAACTAAGTCTTAGAGACCAAAGACAATTGAAAATTAATGAATCTTTCTCGGCTATGAAATTTTTTCTCCCATCACAAAAACAACCTGCATTCTGTCAAAGAAACCACTTAAAGTGGCCATGAAAAAAATGAAAACAACCATTATTTTGATTGATTAGATTTTTGTGGTGAGAATTATTACCAGAGTTATTCGGATAAACCACATTGTTCTCGAAAGTGGCCATGGAAACAACGAAAACAACCATTATTCTAATTGATCAGATTTTTGTGGTGAGAATTATTATCATAAGGATAAACCACATTTTTCTCGATTGTACATTTCTGATCTATCTTTAAGAGAAAAAAGACTTGAAGATGGATCCTGATATGGATCCGAAACATCCACAAACAATTGAAAACAATAAAAAATACTTATGCACACAAAACTTCACTTTTCATTAAGAATACACACAATATAAATACATTTACAAAACTGTTGTTAGATCCAACTTATTCTAAACTTAAGAGAGAGGTTGAGAGAATCTCTCAACAACCTTCAACAAATCCAAACCAATCGCTAAGCAATTCTATTGTAAGAAATATATCCAACACCCTCCAGTATTGCTTACATTACACTCATTACAAAGCTTAAAATACAAATTACAATATACATGGCTTTGTCTGGCTCATCTTCACTAGAACTTACACTCACTATGAACTTCTCGGTTTTCTCTCTTCTCTTTTTCACACTCCCTAGTTTCCCATTTGTTATAACCCTAAAATGCACCATACAGGTTTACCTGGCATCAGGCCAACTCATGCCTCTTCCTATCCAAAGCCATGCTGAGTAACTCCTTAAAAAACCACTCAAAACAAGCAACCCGTGCCCTAAATTCTCACTGGGCGCGGGTAACCACTTTTTGTCCCTTTACTGCACGTGGGTATCCGCGGGCTAGCCCAAAACAGCCCGTGAGTACCTAACAAAGCAAAAAATCAGGGAAGTTTCCGCCGAGACACAAGGCTTTTTGTCAGTTAACTGAAACCCTCCGCCATGCATGGCCGAGAGTTCGACTAAAACCCTATATCTTCCTAGCGTATAAAAGGAGGGGTAGGGGTACTAATCAAAAGAGGAAAAAATATAGCAAAGAAACTCTGCCAAAATAGCCAAGCCTATTATTGTCCACACTTCATGTTGCAGCAGTTGGAGGACAAAAGAAGAGGAGGAGCCCAGGATCAGGATCGAGGAACGGTGGCCAGTCTCAGAACTCATTGTA
>ML777541.1:833620-853663 GCA_009831015.1 Picea engelmannii
TCTTGTACTTGAACATTTAAGTGGGGTAAAAGGAGGTTGCCCCCTCGAAGAGGCTTATTATCTGATATTATCTCTTTTTCAAGGCGTTGAGTACTTTTCCTGAGGTTTTTATATGCTATATTGATGTTTGGTTCTTAACATCGACTCGATGAAAGTACAAGGTATGAAACCTATCTATTTCTTCTCAATGAGTAGTGGCATGATGTCTGGTTCAAGGAGAATGATACCAATACCTTTCTTAGGGAAAGGAATGAAGTATGATAACACTCAAGTCACACATAGCTTAAACCCTCCTAAGTAAAGGTATAAGGATCTCTTGTTAATAGCATTAAAATGAGAAGAATTAGAAAAGGCCATTTGCACTTAAAAGAAGAAATGGAAGTAATGGTTAATTCCTTTGAAAGTTATATGTGTCATATTTTTTTTTTCATTTGGAGCGTTTGAATCAAAATGTATTCATTCAATGAACTTGTGCTATAATGTCTTCCTCTGGTATTAAAGAATACCCCCTAATTTCACTAGATATTGAAAAATACCTCCTAAAGTATTTTTGTTGAACTACCATCCCAATATATATTTCCAATAAAACAAACCCCTATTTTTACCAAATACCCCTTTTTATACCTCTAATACTTATAAACCTCCTAAGACCCTGCATCCCCCAATACCAATAATATATTGAATTGATTTTTCACAAATTAAAAACCCCCTTTATGAATGAAAGTAGTAAGATATTGGTGAACAAGGTAAATCCCCAGTGGTTTGAATTCTGAAGACATAATGTCTCTTATCCTCCCATTACAATGTTTGGAAAATAAAATGCAAATGGATTTTTTTTGGGGTCATATTTCTTGGATTTACAACACTCTAGACTATTTTACGCAGCGCAATTTCAAATATTGCGCGCCACAAAGGCTTCATGACGGAGTTTTCAAGACTAACTGCGTAGTGCACATAAAACACAATTTGTTGCGCGCTGAGAAAACACACTTAATGAAATGATTTATGGATGTAGAATAACACAGTGCTAGGCTTAGCACATAAACTCACAAATATGACAGAAGCTCAAAATAAACATGAATTGTCAACACACAAACTACTTGATATATATTAACTTTGGCACAACAAGTGAATATAAAATGCAATCACTAAGATGAGCTTCGACTCCAATGAATTATGCTGACTTCACAGACACAGAGCTTGTTCCCTCAGACTTCTTGGATTCCATAATTGTTGTTGTTTCTCCTTCTCAGCTTTGTTCTCTCTACCTATCTGCATCTTATGCATCATCTCTTGACTAACTAAGCACTCAGATTTATATGGACTCCAACTGAGATTTCATGTAGAAGTAACATTGAATCAACATTAAAGACGACCATTAATATGACTAAATCTTCAACTACTTCACTAAACTCGAGAAGATAAATATCAGCTCCATTTATAACTCCTCTGATTTCCGACTTACTTATATTGAGTTTGAGCAAATGTGCGGCTTTAAATTTGCAGACTGATCAATAAACTAACTGAATTAAAATTTGGCTGACTGACAAAACTATTGACAAATTGACTGACTGAAAATTTGGCGGAGACGTGAAGATCTCACCAACTTGTAATTACTATTTCCAACACTCCCCCTTAATTATAAGTAGGTGGGATTATAAATTTTACATCCAAAATACCCAGAGGTACTTTTCCTATCATCTATATTGTCTCCACACCTCCACAATCACTGTCAGTGTATCCAATAAGCATGAAAACTTATGAGGTAGAGTATCTAATGCCAAAATCTATTGTTCCATTCACATATCTCATAATTCTCTTTCTTTCATTCCAATGTGATTCTTTTGGAGTTTTGATTAACCTTAAGATTAGGCTGACTCCATACATAATATAAGTTCTTTTCATTATTAGATACGTAAGACTGCCTACTAGTCTTTTAAATAGTGTGGGATCCACCTTTGGCCCTTTATATTCCTTGCTTAACTTCAATCCTGTTATGACAGGTGTTGGTACTGCTTTTGAATTTTATCATGTTGAATCTTTTCAAAATTTCATGCACATACTTAGACCGCAAGATAAATATACTAGCTTTGGACTGGTGAACTTATATTCCCAGAAAATATCACATTATCCCCAAATCAATCATTTCAAATTCATCCTTCATGACTGACTTATATTCTTCTATTTCAAAATCAGCTGTAAAAATCAAATCATCTACATATAAGAAAACAATTAACATATTACCTTGCTGATTTGCTTTGATGTACAGTGTTGGCTCACTTTCACTTCTCTGAAATTCATTCTATGTGAGATAGGAATCTATGCAACTGTACCAAGATCTGGGAGCTTGTTTTAATCCATACAATGCTTTCTTTAATATGTACACTTTGTTTTCTTGTCCTATAACCTCATATCCTTGTTGTCATTCCACATACACTGCTTCTTATAAATTTCCATTTAAAAATGTCGACTTTACATCCATCTGATAAATTGACAAATTGTACTATGCGACACTTGCTAACACAGTTCTGACTGTTTCCATGCACGCACTTGGTGCAAATGTTTCATTGAAATCAATTCCAAGTTGTTGTGTAAAACCTCTTGCAACTAACCTTTCCATGTGCTTTTGCACATTTCCTTCTGCATCTTGCTTGGTTTATAAATCCACTTGACACTTATCAAATCCTTGTCATTTGGTACATCAACTAACTTCCATGTCTAATTGTTCTCTATGCATCTTATTTCTTCATCCATGGCTTGTGCTCATACATCATATTTGACAACTTCTTCAAAGGTTAATGGATCGTCTATTTGTGAAAATAGAGAAAAAAAATGAAAATGAATTTGTTGCGTCCTCATTATAGATGTCACACATACTTCTTGTCTTCCTTGGTAACAAACTTGCTAATGTTGGATATGGATATGTATAACTAATCAAACTGTTTGCTAGTGTTTGTTGTTCTCTAGGTGTAGACTGTGAAACTATTGTTGTCACTGGAGTATTCTACGTTGTGATTTGCGTCGCAGTGCCAGATATAGAAGGGACTATGCTCTGATTTGTACACGGTGTTTGAAACACCTCTTCTTTTGTTTCATTATGCACCATTGCATCAATAATTTTCACTATCTTTTCTATTCTTCCATCCCATGCTTCTTTCTCCACGAACTGAACATCACGATTGATTATGACTTTTCTTACAATAGGATCATACAACATGTATCCTTTTGTTTCTTCAGAATACCCAAAAAATATACATTTATGTCCTTTTTTGCCCATCTTCTTTCTCAGCTCATCTGGAACATGTGCATATGTGACACAACCAAAAAAAATTAAGTGTGCCATATTGTGCTTCATACCTGTCTAGGCTTCTTGAGGAACTCTGTTCTTCACAATCTTTGTCGGAAATATGTTCAATATGTATACTATAGTTTCTACTGCCTCATCCCAATACTCATTTCAAAAATATTTGGCTGCCAACATACTGCACGCCATTTCCATAATGGTTTTTTTCTCTCTCTTCGCGACACCATTCTGTTATGGTGTATATTGCACAATAAATTTCTTGTAGATGCCATGTTCTTTACAAAAGTTCTAAAATTCTCTTGAAATGTATTCTCCTCCTCTTTCGGTTCTTAGACACTTGATGTAATAACCACTCTGCTTCTCCATAAGTGATTTAAACTACTGAAAACAACCCAATGCATTAGATTTATGCTTTAACAAATAAATCCATGTCTTTCTTGAGAAATCATCAATAAATCTCAAAAAATAAGTACTGCCTCCTATAGATGGAGTTTGGATTGGTCCACAAATGTCTGAATGTACTATTTCCAGTGGATCTTTTTCTCTATAAGACTTGTCAACTAGAAATGATTCACTGTGTTGTTTTCCAAATATACAACCTTCACATATCATTTCAGGTTTTTTAATCAATGGAAAACCTTTTACCATATCCTTTGTGTAGCATCTTCAGACCTCCAAAATTCAAATGTTCAAATATAAAATTCCATAGCCAAGAATCAGCCTGTGCTTTAGATTGGAATGTTTCCTTCATCTCTGTGCCACTTTCACGTTTCTTGATACTGCGCACACTATTTTCTTCATTGGAACTGTGCACACTTTCTGTTGTAAATGCAGTGTCTGACTGCACATATTTTACTTTACCAATACCTTGTGCTATGTTTTTCTTATTGGCTAGATTAAATGTCAATGGGAACATTCTATTATGTGTCATCTAGATTCTTGTAATAATTTGATTGTCTGGGCTTTTATCCATAATCACACAATGATTATATTCCATGTAGATTCTATATCCTTTCAATAATAGTTGTCTTGTGCTCATAAGATTATGCTTTAGACCAGAAACATAATATACATTAGGCATGATATTTTTTTCTCCTTTCTTAGTTAAAATGTTTATGATGCCTTTTCCTAAGACAATGACTTGGATATTTGTTCCAAGTGTAACCTTGGTTTGGACTGACTCATCCAAACTAGAAAACAATTATGTGTTTCATGTCATGTGAATACTGCAGCATGAATCTAAATACCATATGTCACATGGACTTGCTTGAGAAACATTGCATTCAACTAGGGATTCTATAGGCATTACTTTAGCGTGCACCATAGACATAGGGTGGGTTTGGTTATTTTCATTGTTTGATTGATATTGAATTTTCTTATTCTGATTATATTGTATTTTCCTGCACTCATATGCATAATGTATATACTTTTTAAAGTAATGACACTAAATATTTGATTTTTCAGTTCTCTGACAACTTGACTAACTGGTGTTTGGGTTTTCACCTCTTCCACCAGTATTTCTAGGACTTCTACTATGTCCACCTCTGACATAAATCCTTCCCCTGCCTCTAGAGTTATCTCTCCCCCTTCCTCTTCCACGAATTATCTGTACGGAAAATGCATTCTCTAATGAGATACTTGACCTATTCAATCTTTGTTCATGATTAAAGAGGGAAGCTTGCAGTTCATCTAGACTAAGTTGAATCAAGTCTTTTCTTTCTTCTAGAGTCACAACTAGAGTATCAAACTTAGGAGGAAGACTCCTAAGTACCTTCTCAACAACGTTTTTGTCTTCTATGGTTTCACCATGAGACTTAATATTATTTATCGGGCCAATGACATGGGTATAAAAGGAATCTACTGAATTTAAATCTTTCATTGGCATAGTTTCAAAATATCTTCTAAGAATTTGTAGTTTTGAAGTCCTTACTTTGTCCATATCTTGATAATATGTTTTCAATATGTCCCATGCTTCCTTGGATTTCTTTGTTGATGCAACTCTTGGGAGTATTCTCTCATGCATGGCTTGATGTATGTAAAACATCTCCTTTCCATCCTTCTTTATTTGATCTTTCAAGACATCCTTCTCAGCTTGTGTGAGGGAATTATATGATGCCTGATCTACTGGTTCCACATAGCCATTCTCAACTAGCTCCTATAGATCTTGACCTTGGAACAATGCCTTCATGGTCAAGGACCACATCTCATAACTATTTCCTGTAAAAGTGGGAGGTTGCAGATTTGAGGTAGAAGCCATATTTCACCTTTCAACATAGTTTTTGGTCTTGAACGTGTTGTCATAGAACCTTCTCTTGATCAACTTGCTCTTGATCAACCTGCTCTTGATCAACCTACTCAGATACCATATCTTGGATTTACAGTGCACCAAACTATTATGTGCAACACAATTTAAAATACTCTGCGCCACAAAGGCATCGTGACAAAGTTTTCAAGACTAACCATGCAGTGCACAGACTCCATGATTTGTTGTGGACTCAGAAAACAAACATAATGAAATTATTTATGGATGAAAAATAACACAGTGCTATGCTTATCACATAAACTCAGAAATATGATAGAATCTCAAAATACAGATGAATTGTCAACACATAAACTACTTGATATATATTAACTTCGGTGCAACGTGCAAATACAAAATACAATAACTGAGATGAGCTTCAGCTCCAAAGAATTATGTTGACTTCACATACACAAAGCTTGTGCTCTCTGACTTCTCAGACTCCTCAGTTGTTGTTGTTTCTCCTTCTCGACTTTGTTCTCTCTACCTCTTTGCATCTACTGCGTCATCTCTTGACTAACTAAGGACTCAAAATTATATGGATTCAGATTGAGAATTCGTGTAGAAGTAATACTGACTCAACATTAAAGATGACAATTAATACGAATGACTATTCAACTACTTAACTGAAATTGAGAAGGTAAATATTGGCTCCATTTATAACTCCTATGCTTGCCGAATGACTTAGACTAAGTTTGAGTAAGCGTGGAACTTTACATTTGCAAACTGTCAAGAATTCAATTGACTGACAAAACTACTGAAAAATTGACTCGCTGACAAATTGGAGGAGACGTGAAGCTCTCACCGAATTGTAATTACTATTTCCAACAATATTCCATTATTGTTGACAATAAACAACACCCTTATGCTAATGGTTTTCAAAAATAATGAAAAAATTAGTATCTCTCAACAAAATCATGGACATGAAAGAACAATTAAATATTTATTTGAATAATTGATTCATAAATAAGGAAGAAGAGACTCAAGAAACCTATAGGCATTGTTGGCACAGGGGCAGACCTAAGGTTCAATGCTACAACAACACACCAACAAAACCCTAACTACTGACCCTTTCGGAAATACCTGCGAAGAAGATGAAGTCTCACCCGAAGTAGAGGCAGGGGTGGTTGCAGGACTCAGGTGTCTGCAACCTTAGCTGGGACACAGATCTGTGATTGGAATACTTAACAAAGAACTTAGAATCGATAGTTCATCAATATTTAACCACTATATACTGTGCGGATAAAATAGAGAATCACATCATTCACTCAGATCTAATGTATCTGGAAATTATCATAAAGAGGTAGATTAAATGTAGCAGATTCAAGCACTAATAATATTCACATAGGTCAGATCTACATCCATATACATCATTAGCACAAAGCATAAACAGATCCATCTATCTATATCAAAGCACTTAGCAAGTAAAGACATAAACACATCAAGACATTGCACAAAGAAGAATAACACAGTATTTATGTGGTTCACCCCCACCCTGGGGCTATGTCCACCAACTCTTCTTCTTTATTATCTATGTCAAGCTTCTTACAAGCACATAGCATCAAAATCCTACTCCTCAGAAGATAGGAGATCTGTGGGCACTCTTCCAGATGCTCCTTCTTCAAGCTAGGGTACAACACCAAGCCTTCTTACAATTACTTGCACATAGCTCTGCAACTCTCACACAGAATGCACAGAGCTCTTACAATCCTTACTTAGCACTTATCTCAATATCACAAAGATATGTATATCTTTTAGATCCCCCTTTCTTACATAGCCTAGACATCTATTTATACATTACAAAATAGGCCTAAACATGGGTAAACCCATGGGCCGACATCCCATACCCGTTACATAATCCCAATTCCCAGAAAGGACCCAAAAAGGGGTTGATATCCTGCGATCGTTGCTTCGTCTTCGATAGGCTATCGAAGTCCCAAACTAGGTCAAAATTGACCAAGGATCATCCACAACTTGGTCAAGGGCCAACAAGCCCCCAAAACTCACCTGTGACTCATCCTGAGTCACTCTGATCTGGGTAGTTCTGCCTCAAAATCCTTGAGCGTGGCTCGAGCTGCTTGGACTTGTTTCTATGCCAAAACCTCCTATTCAACAAACTCTTGGATGACTGCATCATTGATAGGTCTTTCTAGGCGTTGTTCAGCTACAATGACAACCTGCTCTAGTTATCCTCCTCGGACTTCGACCTTTGTTAAAAATTGGTAGGCCTTATCTTGTACAAGTTGGAGCCTCTGAGTTACTTCCATAAATCTTCTCTGAATAGTTTGGATATGTTGTTGGGTGGTGCATTTCTCTTGGGAGCATTTCATTCTTTCCACAATTGACAAGGGCAACGCCTGTATATTTTCGGCTTGATACTTTGCCTCTTGGAGTTGCGACTCCAGTGCCTTCAGTTCCATATTCTCTATGAGTTTCTCGTAGGCCTGGGCATTGTGATCAATGAGTTTCTTACATTCCATAGAAACGGATTTTATTCGCTCAACTACGCTTCAAGTAGTTGCTTCTCTTTGATCCCTTACATCCTGTGGAGTCTCGGGTTCTCGGGTACTGCATGAAGCTCTAAGTCTGTTATGTGTTGTTGTAACTTTTGGATAGCTTCTGCGAGCTTCTCTACTTGATGCGTGACTAGATCCTCTACCTTTATTTCTACGAATTTCACAGAGTGAAGTGATCTACTAACCACTTCTTTCACTTCGAGTTGCTCTATGAGAAACTATTCTTTTCCTTGTTGCATCTGCGCTTTTTATTCATCGAACTTTTCTTGAAGAGAAATCTTTTCTTGTTCTACAGTTCGATGTTTCTCTACAAGTACTCCTTCTACTTGCGTCAAAGCCTGGGTGGATTGTTCTATTTCCTCTTATGCTCGGTGAAGGCGAGCTTCGACTGTATCAGCTAGTCGATGGAGTTGGGCTGGCTCATCTCCCAATTCTAGTTGTCCTAATGGCAGGGGCACAGTGGAGACTGCGCGACTGGACTGAAGGGCATGTTCTACCCCTCAAAGTTCGAATTCAGTCCTATCATACATTTCTTCCCACTTAGACACTTGTTTTTCTTCTATTTCCAGTGAAGCATCGTTCGGGCTACTATGATGAAGTCAAAATCGTCAGAGGTGAGGACAATTTGCATCTTGGTCATGGTGGCTTTTTCCTTTTTGTGGGAAGAAGGTTTCAGGGGGGGGAACCTTCCTCTTCTTCAATGGGTCCACTGCGTCTCTAGGCAGTGTTACTTTGTTGGTCCTATTAGGGTCCTAACCCGCACATACGTATAACAATATATTCGGATGTAATAAAGGTCAATATTAATAATTCCTTTCAATAAAATAGAATAAGGTTGATGTAAGAAGACCTAATAGAAGCTTTCGCTTCTAGAAGGATCTTCCTCTAGATGCTTCCTTTTAGTATAAATAGGAGTCGAGGGTATGAGAACCCTAGCTTGGATATTATTGTAATAGAGATCTTCTCAACTAGAGGTTTCCTCCTTGAAGAGGCCCATGAACATTTCTTTCAGATTCAAAGTGTTATTTATGTTATTATTCTCTTATCATTTCAGTGCTATTGTGGTGAATGTTCTGGTTATATTGTTGTTATTCTACCATTTCTAGCATTTTATTTATGTTCTGCATACATTTTATATCTGGTGTATTACAAGTGGTATCAAAGCACTTTCCTCGGCAGAAAGTGTGGGTTAATTTTTTTTTTTAGGGTAGAGACGTATTCCGGTGTCTTTAAGCCACAAAGATCTGTTGTTACGCGCATAAACCCGCAGTTGATGGATTCATACACGCAGGAAAAACAAGTGGTACTTAAGCGCGCATCTGTTGGCCACCCTTGTAACCTCTGTTGGTACCCCTTCAAGTGGTAGCGCATCCGAAAACACCTATGTACATATCGACATAGATTACCTAAATCCCTCTTTAGATAAACCGATCAACTTCCTGACCGCTATAGTCTCACCGAGAATAGCACTCGGAAAGATACTCTCTAGTACCTAGATAGTTGGGTAGTAC
Organism: Picea engelmannii; assembly: GCA_009831015.1. Lineage (NCBI taxonomy): Eukaryota > Viridiplantae > Streptophyta > Pinopsida > Pinales > Pinaceae > Picea > Picea engelmannii. The sequence goes on from ML777541.1 coordinate 843,251, forward strand.
ATCTAAGGGTATGTTCTATCCTCCTTAGTTAGTGCCATGAGATATTGGGCCAAGTACTACTGTTGGACCCCGCACGTATATCAGAGAGCTATAGCATAGGGAAAACCCTTATCTGTAGAACCCTTGAATACCTAACCCTTGGGGACAGAAACATAAACAAATTAAAACAAACCAGATCTATTTCCACACAACTGTGTTCAAGTTTCCAAGTAAATACACATTTATTTATGGTTAAGCATTTTGGAATTTCCTCTCTGCAGTATTCTTCAGACCAAAGTATAACTCTACAGGTGTAAAAAAAAAAAAAACTGGAAATTGTTTCACCATTATTTGAGAACTATTCCATTGGATTCATCTGTTCTCCCTTATCACATTCATCCATATCATATTTCAGCAAAAATTTTGACCCTTCCCGCTCCTTTTCAGTTCCCCCATCCTCATGGCCCATACCCATAGCCAAGACTTGGAATCTCGCTTCAACACCTTGCAATCTGGTCTCATCAAAACCCAACAAGAAGTGAAACAACTCATTGCCAATGTTGCAACCATCAATACAACTATGCAGTCCTCAATGGAGGAAATCAAACAAGACGTCACCACCCAACTTGAATCAATCTTTTCGACGCTTTGTACCAAAATGCATATCCCTACAGATAACCCTTCCTCTTCCTCACCTCCACATCCTGAAGGTGACCATTCTTCTCATTCCAATAACTTTTAGAACCATCACTTTCAACGTGACCTACGCCTTCAACGGGTGGATGTGACCAAATTTGATGGCTCAGACCCCACTAGTTGGGTAACCCAAATGGAACATTATTTCTCTTTATACGACATTACAGATGACTTGGCCAAACTCCGTTATGGTGTTCTCCATCTAGATCAAGAACGATGGCAATGGTGGCAATGGAGAAAAACTTCTCGTCAAGGGTATATTGCTTGGACACGCTTTGTGGCAGATCTTTATGAATGCTTTGACATTTACACCAACCATTTGGGCCATTTGACAAAGTTGAAACAATTAGGAACAGTGGAAGACTTTATAGCTACCTTTGAGTGCCTGGCTTTGAGAAAAAAGGGCATGTCTGATGCCTTTTTTCGAGAGTGTTTTATCAACGGACTCAAGGATGAGATTCAGTCCCATGTCCTCATGGCTCAGCCTCAGATTTGGGTGGAGGATACTAAAAGAGCTAAAGAAGCACAACAAGTGGTATCCTCTCAAAACCGAAAACCCTCCTTTATCCCTCGCCCTAAACCAGTAAATCCCACTACTCCCTCTGCTCCACTAAAGATCCAAAAATTGACCAGGGATGAAATGGATGAATGCCAACTCAAATGCCTTTGTTATAAATGTGATAACAAATATTTACAGGGCCACAAGTGTAAAGAACAAAATCTTTTTATGTCCATCTCCGAGGATATTTCGGAAGAGGATCTAGAAACTCCCCTTCTGTCTGAGTCACGTGAATCCATTGACATAACCCCTCCCTCAGACCCTCCCGAAGTAGAACCGGTCATTTCCCTCAATGCTCTCACTAGCTTCTCCGCTCCCCAAACCCTCAAGCTAATCGATTACATCAAGCATCAGAAGGTCATTTTTCTGGTTGATAGTGGAAACACCCATAATTTTATTCATCTCCACATTGCCCAAGAAACTCATTGCTACATCCATGTCGTCAATAATTTCCAAATCATGATTGCCAATGGTGGTTCCATGAAATGTGGAGGGCGTTGTGAAAATGTAAATCTCCAAATTGGTGACTACCACCTGAAATCCCATATGTTTGCTATCGACATGGAAGATTGTGACATTGTGTTCGGTACAGATTGGGTAAGGACTTTGGGTCCCATTCTAATGGATTTTAAAGACTTAACCATGCAATTTGACCAGAAGGGCCACCAATATAAGTTCCAAGGCATCACCTCCGGTTCACCTGAGATCATTTGTTCCCATCGCATGGAAAAGATGCTCAAAAAAGGTCATTCTGGTGTTATCGCCCAACTCCATGCCACACGAGCAAAAGAGACACTCTCGGTCCTGCAAGACCTCCAAGCCATCCTTTCTAAACATCAATTGGTCTTTTCCACTCCCCAAGGACTCCCTCCTTCCTGTGGTGTTCATGATCATTCCATTCCCTTTGTACCCGGAATCCTTCCTCCCAATATCCATCTGTATCGTCACCCCTTTTCCCAAAAAAATGAAATTGAGAAAATGGTCTAGGAACTCCTTAATGTAGGCGTTATTCTCCCTAGTACGAGCCCCTACTCTTCTCCTATGGTAATGGTACTAAAGAAAGAAGGTTCTTGGCGAATGTGTCCTGACTTCTGTGCCCTCAACAAACTTACCATCAAAGGCAAATTCCCCATTCCTGTCATTAATGACCTCCTGGATGAATTGAGTGGCACCCAATTCTTCACTAAACTAGATCTTCATTCAGGCTACCACCAGATACGTATGAAAGAGGCATACATTCCCAAGACTACATTTAGAACTCATGAGGGCCACTATGAGTTTTTGGTCATGCCCTTTGGCTTGTGTAATGCCCCCTCCACCTTCCAAAGCCTCATGAATCATGTCTTCCATCCTTTTCTCCTCCATTTTGTCTTAGTTTTATTTGATGATATCCTCATCTATAGAAAAACCTGGATAGAGCATCTTGCTCATGTGGATCGAGTTCTCCATCTATTCTCTCAACACAAAATTTTCCTGAAACAGTCTAAATGTGCTTTTGGCGCCTCAGAAGTAGAATAATTGGGTCATCTGGTTGGCAAGGATGGAATCAGGGTGGATTCTAAAAAGATTGAAGCTATGCAACAATGGCCTCACCCAAAGACTCTTAAGAGCTTGCGTGGATTTCCGGGCTTAACAGGGTATTATCGCAAGTTTGTTAAGAATTATGGGAAGATTGCAGCACCTCTCACTACTCTCCTGAAAAAGAACTCTTTCACTTGGACTCCAGTCGCTGCTCAAGCTTTTCAAACCTTGAAGATGGCGATGTGCACCACTCCATTCCTCACCCTTCCCGATTTCACAAAGACCTTTGTGTTGGAATGTGATGCCTCAAGGAAAGAAATTGGTGTTGTCCTTATGCAAGAGGGTCGACCTTTGGCCTTTACCAGCAAGAAACTATCTGAAATAAATTTGGGCAAATCCATCTATGAAAAGGAAATGTTGTCTATTATGCATGTTGTTGATCTATGGCGCCCTTATCTATTGGGAAAACATTTCCAAATTAAGACAAACCATCAAATCCTCAAGTATTTTCTGGAACAATGCATTTCCTCCCCAGAAAAACAAAAATGGGTGACTAAGCTCTTTGGATATGATTATGATATCATTTACAAGAAAGGAAAAGAAAATGTGGTTGCGGATGCACTTTCCCAAAAATATGAAGATGAAGGATCCCTTTTTTCTCTTTCATTCATTGTCCCAGATTGGCTCCAAGCCGTTCGCTGGGAATGGCTACAAGATCCCAAAAGTTAGCAGTTGATCCAACAATTGTAGTCCAATGCTCCAGCTTCCCCAGGGTACTCTTGGCTCCATGATGAACTTCGATACAAAGGCCGTTTTTATTTAAGTAAACAATCGAAGCTTAAATCCATAGTACTTTCTGAGCTTCATGATACACCCACAACAGGGCACTCCAGGTTCACCAAAACCTATGACAGGGTCAAATGTTCCTTTCTCTGGGATAGTATGAAACAAGACATTCATAATTTTGTCACTGAATGTGATGTATGTCAACGCAACAAGGGAGAAATAGTCAAATCTCTGGGCACACTACAACCGCTCCCGATTCCACCTACTATTTGGAAGGATATCTCTATGGATTTTATTAACGGCTTATCCAAATCAGGAAATAAATCAGTCATCATGGTGGTTGTTGATCGGATTTCCAATTATGCTCATTTCTACGCCCTTCAACACCCATTTACAACATCCACGGTGGCTCAAATTTTCATGGATCAGGTCTTCAAGCTTCATGGCATGCCGCAATCTATTGTTTCTAATCATGACCCAACTTTCACAAGCAATTTTTGGCAAGAAATGTTCAATATACAAGGCACCGAATTGCATCTCAGCACAACTTATCATCCCCAGACTGATGGCCAAACAAAATTTGTCAACAAGTGCTTGGAAACATATTTGAGGTGTTTTTCCTCGGAAAAGAAAAAAAAGTGGGCTCAATGGTTACCCCTAGCTGAATGGTGGTACAACACTTCATACCATACAACTACATGGATGACCCCTTTTGAAGCAGTATATGGACAGAAGCCACCTTCAGTTCTCTCATACTTACTAGGTGTCTCGAAGGTCCAGGCGGTTGACCTAACACTTACAACTCAAGAGGATATTCTCCATACACTCAAAGAGAATTTGGTCATGGCACAAAATCGCATGAAGCAACAAGCAGATCAAGGTCGCTCTAAATGTCAATTTGCAGAAGGGGATCAGGTGTTTCTTCGACTGCAACCTTAGAAGCAAACTTCTCTCAAGGCCAAGCATTGTCAGAAGCTAGTGCCCAAATTTTATGGTCCTTATACGGTTCTCAAGAGTGTGGGACAAGTAGCCTATCAGTTAGATTTTCCCAGCCATTCGAAGCTACATAATGTTTTTCATGTTTCATGCTTAAAGAAGGTGATTGGAGCTAAGTGCCAAATTCAAACCAACCTTCCAGAGTTAGCTGAAGAAGGATCCATTTGGCTAGAGCCAGAAGCAGTTTTGGACTAGCGTGAGCATCGTCTACGTCAGATAACCATCAAGTAAGCGCTAGTCCAGTGGAAAGATACAACTCCAATAGATGCCACTTGGGAACTAGCTACCATTCTGCAACAATTTCCTCATCTCAAGCCTTGAGGACAAGGTTGTTTTTAAGGGGGAAAACATGTTAGGGTCCTAAACCACACATAGGTAGAAAAATATATTCGGATGTAATAAAGGTCAATATTAATAAGGCCTTTCAATAAAATAGAATAAGTTGGATGTAAGAATACCTAATAGAAGCTTCCACTTCTAGAAGGATATTCCTCTAGATGCTTCTTTTTAGTATAAATAGGAGTCAAGGGTATGAGAACTCTAGCTTGGATATTATTGTAATAGAGATATACTCAACTGGATGTTGCCCCCTTGAAGAGGCCCGTGAACATTGCTTTAAGATTCAAAGTGTTATTTCTGTTATTATTCTCTTATCATTTCAGTTTTATTGTGGTGAATGTTCTGGTTATATTGTTGTTATTCTGCCATTTCTAGCATTTTATTTTTGTTATGCATACATTTTATATCTGGTATATTATAGGGCCTCTATTCAGCTTCTACTTCGTCACCACCCCCTCGGTCAGGTGACATGGAAGCAGTCTTCCCTGAGGTGTTTCTTAGATCTTGAACCTCTTCAATCTGCTTCGTTTTGGTAGGTCTGGGTGTCTTTTGTTCTTTATGCGCAGTCTCCAAGCTATCGAGGTCGAACATCTCTACGAGATTGGCGGGATAAGGAGGTCAGCGAACCATTCCTTAGTGATCTCTTCAAGGTCTTATTTTGTAATCTTATAATATGTCTGGAGCTACTCTTTATGTTCATCTGCTCATGTTGTAATGTAGGTGAAGTGCCTATCTGCACTGAACTTCATCAGAGGTCAAAATTTCTGCAAGGTATTCAAAGCTATGCAAGGCTTGACTTCGATGGCTTGCTTTAGTTGGACATAGTATGTATGGAACACAACATTTGGCTGCCTCTGTTTATTCATATCAGTGGAATACCACAGGGTAGTGAACTTTGCGGTAAACAATTCGAACGACTCTATGTCTGGGAAGGTTGCTCCTTCCGTCATCTCCCAGGAAACAAATGCAATGAGGACTAGGAGCCGGTTGAAATTAAATTCATAACCCTGATCCTGTACTTTTCAGCAATCTAGTTTCAACTGGTTAACTAGGTGCTTCTCCCAGTTCATCAGTAGGCCTTCTGCGCACTTCCCTGCGAGGTCAACGACAAAGCCGATGACCTACGTAAGTATGTTATTTATTACTAACTTCCCATCTATTAGTTGACATGTGAGGCGCACTGCGCCACTCTTGATGAAAGCTACCTTGTAGCCTCTTATTCCCTTCTCAACATCGCCATAGGTGTCCTTGATCTTCTCTGCTAGTGCGCGATCTACGGATTTTCCTGGATAAAAGTCCTGTGGGTCAGGTCCTTGAATACTCAGGCCTGTGATTCTGTGGATCAGTGTTGGGTCAACTGTAATGTGTCAGTCTAGCCATAAGTAGCCATGGTAACACGAAAATAGCATATTGACATAGGCATTGACTTCCTAGTGTCTTCCAAAGTGTGGGATCTTCATGACATTCAGCAGGGTGGACTGTGTGAGGTCCATAGTCCACTGTTGGGGAATGATCTTTAAATTTTTCTCTTTAGTTCTGATTAGGTACTTGTATGGGGCAAGTATATGATGGACCTTGCGATATTCTAGGTTGAAGTCACTGAACTTTAGTGCTGCGATCTTATCCTAGTCTATTCGAACTGCGCATATCCCCTTCTGGAGGTACGCAGTAACTATGGTGTACTCAAAATCGTGTCGTACACTATCATGATTCATCGCGCTAGCCAGAGGCAGGATGTAATTGGGTAATATGGTTGGAATCAATTTTTCATTTTCGAAGTCGTATTTATTCTTGGTTCTCTTTTCTACTGATGGTCAGGACGGTCTGAATCCATGAGAAGTCGACGAAGAAGCCTGCACTGTTCTCGTCGATGAAGTTTGTACACCTATAGACATTGAAATGACTCTTTCAGTCATGAGGTTGATTAGAAGTTCTTCAACAACTTTCTCTGCATCACTGAACTCGTCCGACATACACACTCGGGGTTGGAAATATCGGTTTCAAAGAGTAACTTAGACACTACAATGAGATAGAGGGAAATAGTGAAATAATCACTGTGTGAAATAAACAAGTCTGCGAGCTCAAATTCACTGTTAGAAAAAGTGTTCTCGGTGCATGGTGTGATGGGATAAATAGAAAACTTGGTAACGGATATCTTGCAATGGGTGAGAAGCCTTCATTAACTCTGTTATGTCCATTACGGTGTGGTTCAACGGTCTGGTGGAGAACCTTAAATTATTTTCTTCCCATTCGGTGGGTCGGCCAAATGGTTATATTTTTCCTAACGGTTATATTGCTTCACCATGGTGAAGTGCCATGGGACGTTGTTCTGATATTCTAGCAAAGCTCCAATTTTTCAAATTTTCCTTCTACGAAGTTCCCGCTGGAACCTTCTATAACTTCTCGATCTTAGCTCTCTTCTTACTTAGCTTCCTAGCCTTCTTCCCAGTGAGCTTCATCTTGGTATGCTTGTTTCCATTTCGATTCTTATCTTCCTTTGGCATAGTTACTTCGCGTTGTTGAGATTATTTCCTAAGATTCAAGGGTAATACTTCTTCTTTATCTAGAATAGGTACTTTAGTCTTCTGCAAATCTTCTTGTGTTCTTGCAACTTCGACATCTGTGTCTTTGGTGTTAAATAGCTTCAATATGTTCTTATGTTGTTCAATCAAGTGTGCGATCCTTCTAGTCATGAATCATTTCAACTCTTTCTTCTGGTGTTCTAAAACTTCTTCTTCTTCCCTTCTGGCCTGATCTCTTTTAATCCAAGGTTTTCTGAGAAACATAGTAAATGGAGAGGTGTCCTCAATAAATTTAACAACTTCAAATTCCTCTTTTGTTGAAGTTCCGTCGACATTCATAGGTATCCGGGTGAGATTTCCACATAGGTTTATCATCTTTCCTCTAAATAACCCTATTCCTCCCAATGAAGGAATCGTAGCGGGTTTTCCTAAAAGTTCCCAAGTTCTTTCAGTTGTGTTTCCTCATCTAGAACACAGTCAATGTCGAAGTCTCCTATTCCTATTTCAAGGCATTCTTTTTCTTTAAATCCCTTTGATAAACTGACATGTTGGTGGTCATTCAGGGTTTCTTTCATATGTAGCAATACTTTCTCTGATTATTTATGGGGTTCTTCCATTTTTGGATCTGCCTTAGGGTTTTCGTGTCTCATGTTCATTCCTTCAAGCTTAGAAATCATTCTAGGGCAATCCAATACTTGATGGTCCATAGCTTTGCAACACAGAAAACTAGGTCTTCTCCCAAGACATCCCTTAGCAAGATGTAACAGAGGGTTAATCATATATTTCTTCTAAATGATCCCCAGCCTTTCATGTACTGCGCGCTAGGATCATGATAGCTAACCTGCAAAGATTTCTTTCTAGGATCCTACATCTAGTTGTTAGTCCAAACATTCTTTCTATGCATAGGTATAACATATCTTTCACTATTCTTATCAGATCTACTCATATCAAACCTTCTTTCATATATTAGTGCCCTAGTTTTCAAGCTAGGATAGAATCTATCAAACATACCTAGATTCATTCTTTAGGAAAAAAAATTCCACTTATCTTACTTCTACGGAGCACAAATCTTTCAGATCTAGAATTTTTCACTATTATTACCTTTATCATCGCACAGAGCTTGTAGATCTTACCTCTTTTCTTCATAAATTCTCACTTTTACCTTTCTCAGAGCACAAAGCTTTCGGATCTTACCTCTTTTCTTCAGATCAGACTTCTTTCTTTAGAGTTTTATAAATCAAATAGAATACTGTGCACTAGAGCGACAGATCTATGCACAAATATTCCACAGTTTCTTTTCGAATATTTTCACAAAGCTTCTTCTTTCTCAGTTCCCAACAATCACAGTTTCAGGTCTCAACAACGAAACCATTTGTTGGCACAGGGGTAGACCTAGGGTTCAACTCTACAACATCGCACCAACAAAACCCTAACTACTGGCCCTTTCGGCAACACCTATGAAGCAGATGAAGTCTCACCCAAGGTATAGGTAGGGGTGGTTGCAGGACTCAGGTGTCTACAACCTTAGCTGGGACATAGATATGTGATTGTAATACTTAACATAGCACTTAGCATCGATAGTTCATCAATATTTAACCACTATATACTGCGCGGATAAAACAAAGCATCACATCATTCACTCAGATTTGATGTATCTAGCACTTATCATAAAGAAGTAGATTAAATCTAGCAAATTCAAGCACTAAGCATATTCACATAGGTCAGATATACATTCATATACATCATTAGCACAAATCATAAACATATATATCTATCTATATCAAAGCACTTATCAAGTAAAGACACAAACACATCAAGACATCACACAAATCAAAATAACACAGTATTTGCGTGGTTCACCCCCACCCTGGGGCTACGTCCACCAACTCTTATTCTTTATTATCTTTGTCAAGCTTCTTACAAGCACATAGCATCAAAATCCTACTCCTCAGAAGACACGAGATCTGCATGCACTCCGCCAGATCCTCCTTCTTCGAGCTAGGGTACAACACCAAGTCTTCTTACAATTACTTGCACATAGCTCTGCAAGTCTCACATAGAATGCACAAAGCTCTTACAATCCTTACTTATCACTTAGCTCAATATCACACAGATATGTATATCTTTTAGATTCCCCCTTCTTACATAGCCTAGACATCTATTTATACATTACAAAATAGGCCTAAACATGGGTAAACCCATGGGTCGACATCCCATACCCGCTACATAATCCCAATTCCCAAAAAGGACCCAAAAAGGAGCTGAGATCCCATGATCTCTTCTTCGTCTTGCGCTCCGTCTTCGATAGGGTGTCGAAGTCCCAAAATAGGTCAAACTTGACCAAGGATCTCCCACAACTTGGTCAAGGGCCAACAAGAATCATAAAACAAAATCTATTAGGTGAGCCATAGTGTATTCATTCTCTCTAATCCCATTTCTAGATAGTACTAAGGCTTTGGTTTCTTCATCCTACACCTCCTTTCCTTTGCTGAGGAAAATACAATTCAAAGAAAGGAAGAATAAAGAAAATGATGAAAGAAAAAACCAATCGATTCAGATTGAAGCTTCCACAGTCAACTAGCGACATAAAATATGTTAGACAAGCCATGGTGAGTTAGTTCTCCTGCTAATTTCGTTTAGTTTCCCTCTATGGATTTGGTTTATCCTTCCCTTACTCTTCTCAACAGAATAAAATTATCAGTTTCCATCTATGGCTTTGGTTTCCTAGTTTGGTTTCCATCTTTTCCAGTAAATTATCACTTTTTTGGAGCTATGTCATTTATGTTTTAGTATTCTGGTAAACCATAGTTTAACATAAACTCAAAAAACATTTCTCAATAATTATTTAAATCCGTAGAGTCTCTTAGCTTACTCTCAAACTTATTTTCTTCCTTTGTCACATTTAAATGATTCTAAATGTTTTGTGACATATATTGTAATATATATGTTATCACATTTATTTGTAATGGGGTGCTTTCCTAAGAAATGGACCCCTTTGGAGAAAAAGTGGCAAGA
>ML777541.1:853828-880150 GCA_009831015.1 Picea engelmannii
GAGGGGGGGGGGGTCCGAGTTGGTGTTTTTAAAATGTGGGACCCCCACTAACGTGTCGCCCTCTCCTTAAATCAACCCCCCCCAGGCCTAAAACCTCTTACCGCTGCCTACCCCCTCCGAGTAGACCTCTTACTATGATCCTTTACCGCTACCTCCCCTCGCTAACATCTATCTTCCACTCCATACCTCGCCTCTGCCCATCACATTTCCCTCTCTCCTTCATCATCTCATGATGGTTAATCTGTCCTCCACTCACCCTCAGACCATGTCCCTTATCACTCCCACCTACCATCTCCTGCCAAGTGTTCTACCGCTCACCTCCTTCTAGGAAGATGGTCCCCATCCCATCCACTGCCAAAACCTTTTTCTCTACCCCCACTTCATCATCTTGTGCCACTTCATCGCCAACCTATCCCAGCACATCACCCATGTTTTCTGCCACCCGTATTTTCCCGATCACCTTCCATCTGCCACGACTGTCCACATGGGCCTCTCTTACCTCACCTATGCATCGATGGAGCCATATCTCCCACCAGATCCTCGTCCACATCCATCGTCTGGGTCCCCTTGCATCATTTCAACAAAGCAACAGACAGCCAAGGGAAAACCTCCATGTCATCCAATGCAGGCGTTCACTCCTCCCACTCAGATCCCAATGCAACAGTTAATGTAAATAAGGGAGGTGGGTGAGACATCGTCTCCTTCCTTAAATAGAATGCTAGAAAGAGACAAATCATAGAGACAGGACGTCAGTATGGGCTGACAGAGATCATGTCTAACAGAAGACTGCATGGGCAGTCCAGCCAATGTCTGCATATGCATCCTGACAGAGAAAGTCACCAACGCAAAGCCTTGAACTCATGACATGATCATACCTTCAGCAGGGTTGTCAGTTCTAAGTATATGTAGACATTTTTTCTATTTTGTTGGGGTCGATGGTAGAGATACACTCCCGATTGTAATGTTTTAAAGAGGCCTCTGGTTCTCTAGTTATGATTGTTATTTGAGACTTCTTGTTTAATGGCAACCAACTTCTCCTTTCATTTCTTTGCTTCTGAATCTGAAAGCTCGAGCATGGATGATCCAATCGTGTGTTGTGATTGTAGTATAGTGTAGGTTTGACTGTATCTTTTGTTGCAACTCTTTCAGTTTCTCTAAGTTTTCAGATCCAAGATGATCTTGCATCTGAGAATTTTCCTCCACAAGCTAATGGAAGACCGTATGTCTAGAGAAGAATGTTGTTCTTTTCTCACGTTTCTTATGTTGACTCACCACTATACAAACTTACTGGTTTAAGTTAGATCAAGACCTCACTTATCTGTGCTTCCCCAACCTAGTTTTCTGAGTTAAAGCGCTATAATATTGAGATTGCATCCATTAGACCACCCTTTAAACCATTTACTGTGACATATATAAACTGATGGGCCTTGGGCTTACATTTTCTGCAATCCAAAGGTGACTTCCAATGCCAACATGTCTGTCACCGTTGTTAGGGATGAAGTTGAATATTTTGCTTGGGATTGAACGAGAAATCTTATTGGTTTTGAAGGTGCATTAGAGCCCAGTACATCAAGATTGCGACTGTGCACCTGATGACTCCACTGTGGTGACTCTGTTAAGGCTAATCCACTAACAACTCCATTGTTTCATCTTTGGCTTCCAAAGGCAGACACACGAGGTCGAATCCCCAACTTCCCTTAGCAACACCTGAAGTCGACCCAGAGAAAATTATCAGAAAGGGAAAGGCCCTTCGAGAGATTACTTCTACTATTGAACCAGGTATTTCTGATGATTTTCACTATCCTATAGGAACTCCAATTTATTCTTTTCAGCCTTCTATTATACCTTTTGTTGGAGTTTCCCGAACTTTAAATTTTGGGAGTGTTCCTACTGAGTTTTCCCCTCCTGGTCTTGGATTGCAGGGAGAAATCCTTGTCACTTGACTCTCCCCTGAAATTATAACGTGGTTTAGACCCAACGCCTCAGAATATTTTCCTACCCCAGGATTCACCACTCCTCCTCCTATTACTTTTGCCACTACCACAGAAAGAGAGACCTCAGTTCCCTCAATCCCTCCAGCTCTTTCTCCAAATCCTCTGTTGTTTCCTTTTCCCCCAGGAAGCCCTTTTCCAACCTCCCCTGTTCAAACCCCTTCCCCTCCTGGTTCTCCCCCACCTCACATCCCTATGGCAGGTGATAATCCTCCTAGAAATAGAATGGATGCCATAGTGGCTGCAAGATATGATCCTCTAGTCTTACCTCAGCCTATGAATGTTCTCCCTGCTGGAGATTACCTAAAATATATGCATAAGTTCACTGGAGAAGAAGACATAACTGCAGAAGAGCATCTTGTTGCATTCTACAGTTATGCAGATAATATAAATATTGAAAATGAATATGTCTGGATGAGAGTCTTTGTCCAGAGCCTTGATGGTGAGGCTAGAAAGTGGTTCAATGGCTTGACTCTCAGATCCATTGCTAGGATTGAGGCTCTAGATGATTCCTTATTGAGGTAGTGGGGGGATAAAAAAGACTTTATGTATTACATCACAGAGTTTGGGTCCCTGAAGAGGAAAGAGGGAGAATTAGTCTCTGACTTCTCCAAATGATTCAACAAGATGTACAATAAAATACATGCCGAGATAAAGCCTACTGAAGCCTCTGCCAAAATCACTTATGCTAGTGCTTTTGACCCTGACTTCTACCTCTTGCTCAGGGAAAGAAGAGATACTTCCATGGACCATATGCAAGATGCAACCCTCGAAGTAGAATTCAATGTGTTGGTAGTTGACAAGCTCAGGAGCAAAGCTGACGGAGACAGAGGAAGAGGAAGATATGAGGCCTCGACCTTTGGTTCTTTTGCATCTCACCCTCAAGTAGATGAATTGACCAAGATGGTGAAGTCCTTGTCTATAGAAATGGAGAAGATGAAATTCGAAGGGAAGCAAGGTTATAAGAATGTCCCAAATACAGATAGCAGAGGAAACGTCAGGAGGCCAAATAACAATGCTCCTCAAATTATGCCAAGGGAACAAAGGGACAGAGATAGAAACGATCATAAAATCCAGACTTCTCTTCAAAACAACCTTGTTATTGACGAGGAAAGGGAAGAAGAGGAGCTTGAACCTGAAATTCATTGTATTGGAGATACCTCCCCATTTAACTCAATCTTCATACGAGGAATCCCTCATGAACAGTCAAATAAATGAGTTGATTAAGGGGGAGAAGGCCAACAGTAATCCCAACAAATACAACCTCCGGTCTAGAAAAAAACAAGGGAAGTCTAACATCCCTGATCAACCTTCTATAGTGGAGAAGCCTACTAAGGACACATCAAAAAGGATCAAAGAAAAGAAATCTTGGAATCCTCCACTAATAGCCAAAGAACTTGTCCCAGAGGTAAGAGAGATTCTGAAGCCCCCTCCCTCCTTTAGTTTTGAGCATGAAATTCAGAAGATCGGAATCCCTGTTCCCCTTTCAGATCTAGTCAAGCACAAAGACTTCAAGAGTTCCCTCTCTAAGATGTTGCAGCCTGATCCATCTTGCCATTCCATAGACTCAGTAAATATCCAAGATGAAAATCCAACAATCATCTTAGGTCCTATGGTAAAAGATAGAGATTATTCATCCCCTCCCTTCTACACATCACTGAACATACATGATAAGGTGCTGCATAATTGTCTTACGGACTGAGGGGCATCTCATAATCTCATGCCCAAAACTGTCATGGAAGAACTGGGACTAGATATCACAAAGGCTTATCATGATTTGTATTCTTTCGATTCAAGGAGGGTGCAATGTCTTGGGGTCATCAAAGATCTATTTGTGACCTTGTTTCAGCTGCCCATGAAAAGTGTGGTCATGGATATTGTGGTGGTTGACGTTCCTCCCAAGTTTGGAATGATTTTGTCAAGATCTTGAATTAAAAGGATTCGAGGAACCTTGCAGATGGACCTCACATATGCCACCATTCTTGTGTTTGGAGGGGAGCATAGAATACTATATAGAGAGGCTCAGTTGGCCTATATTATTAGTGATGAATATGACCCCACCAACCATCCTATCTTTGTACTTGACACTGAGTTGGGGGGCAGTTTGTTGCAATTAACTGATGCTCCTGAGCCTTATTTAAAGCTCAAAAAGTAGTCCATGGGTTTTCATGAAGCTCCTTTCTCCACCACCTCAGTTTGGAAAAACAAATTTGATGGAGCCTCCTCTAAGGATGTTGTTGGTGCTGGAGTAGTTTTGGTTTCACCAGCCCAGAAAGCCATATCTATGTCATACAAACTGGAATTTGAAGCTACCAACAATGTGATAGAGTATGAAGTTCTTGTTTTAGGCTTAAGGGTTGCAAAAGACATGGGGATCAAGAAAATTTATGTGTTTGGAGATGCAGAATTGATTGTTAAACAAATTAGAAATCTGTATCAAGCAAAGCATCCCATGCTCAGAATCTATAGAAACAAAGTATGGGACCTCATTGACAATTTTTTCTCAGCTTTCAACATTTCATATATTCCAAGGGAAAAGAATTTCATGGTTGATTCTCTGGTTGTTTCAACAAGAAATTTCAAATTCCCTCTGCCACCTAAACTTAGGTATGATGTAGAAGTGAAATATAGACCCTCTATACCTGACAATGTAAAGCATTGGAAAGTGTTTGAGGATGATCTTGAAATCAAAAGATTCCTGGAAACTGTCGAGGAGTTTTCTGTATCGCACATTGATCAAGATCCTGACTCTGAAATAGAGCCCCATCCTATTGTTTTATTGAAAATGATTGTTGTTCATCACATTGTCCAGCTACCCAACAATTACATCCCAAAGGGACTAGTTCCTTTGGAAAGGCTTTTTCATAGAAATGATGTGGCGGTGAAGGATAACACCTCAAATGATGTTGTTGATGTGGCTAAGTGCAATATTGGCACAAAGCAGGACCCAAGATTTGTCAAATTGTCAAACACTATGTCAAGAGAGCAGAGAGTCAAGTATACTGAGCTATTAAAGGAATTTTCTGATGTGTTTTCTTGGACATATGGAGATCTCATAACATATGACACCAGTTTCATTGAACATAAGATCCCATTGAAAGAGGAGGCCAATCCATTTAGGCATAAATTAAGACAAATAAATCCTATGTTGCTGCCTATTATCGAAAGGGAGGTGAAGAAGCTTTTGGATGCTCACATTATTGTGCCTTTGAGATATTATGAGTGGATAGCCAATCTGGTCCTAGTGAGAAAGAAGAGTGGAGAAATCAGACTCTGTGTCGACTTCATAAATCTAAACATGAGCTCTAGGAAGGACAATTACCCACTGCCAAAGATGGAACACATATTGCAGAGGGTAACTGATGTGTCTAGGATTTTCTGGATACAATCAGATTTCTGTCTTGCCTGAGGATAGAGAAAAGACAACCTTCACCACTCCTTCAGGCACATTCATGTATGTCAAAATTCCCTTTGTATTTATGAAAGAAAGAGCAACCTTTCAGCGAGCCATGGAAATCGCCTTCATTGGGGAGAAGGATCAGTTTGTGATCATCTATCTGGATGATATAACAGTCTTTTCCAAATCTGATAAAGAACATTGTTGTCATATGAGGAACGTCTTCTTGAAGTGTAGAAGGTTTGGTCTCTCCTTAAATACCAAGAAATCACTGTTTTCTATGAAGGAAGGGAAACTATTGGGGCACATAGTACCAACTGATGGGGTCAAAATTGATTCAAGCAGGGTAGAAGCTATTCAAACCTTGTCACTTCCTAGATCTAGGAAGGAAGTTTAGTCTTTCCTGGGAAAAATTAATTTCTTAAGGAGGTTTGTTTCCAATTTTGTTGAGCTGGTGAAGCATATCACAATGATGCTCAGAAAGGGAAATGAAGTAAAATGGACTGTTGAGTCCCAAGAATACTTCAGCCAGATCAAGAAGGCATTGACTGAGGCACCTGTGCTTGTCAGTCCTGATTATTCCAAGGATTTTCTAATTTTTTATTTTGCTTCTTTTGATACGGTGGCAACGTTTTTGCTGCAGAAGAATGTTGAAGGGCTAGAGCAGCCAATTTCATTTTCCAGTAGGGCATTGAGAGATGCAGAGGAAAAATATGATATCATGGAGAAACATGCCTATGCCCTTGTGAAATCTCTCAAAGATTTCAGAGTCTATGTTTTTCATTCAAAAAGCATTGCATATGTTCCTTCAGCCTCTGTGAAGGACATTCTCATTCAACCTGGCATAGATGGGAGAAGGAGCAAGTGGATTGCCAGGATCCTTGAATCGATTTGGAAATAAAACCCACTAAACTAGTTCAGGGTCAAGATTTAGCCAAGTTGTTGGCTGAATCTAATTGTAAAGATTTGGGGGTTAATTTCATCAACACTTACTCAGAAGATCAATAGGCTAAGCTACCTGATAACAGTCCTCAAGATAGCCGTTCACTGGAAAAGTGCCCCTGGTACAAAGACATTATATATTTTCTGCAAGAATTAAGACCCCCTGACGGAATGGGGAAGAGAAAGGAAAGAGATTTAAAGCTCAAAGAAATTAGATATTTCCTTATTGACCAGGTCTTGTATTGGAAAGACCCTCTAAGTGTGCTTCTGAGATGTTTATACCCATAGGAGGCCCAAAATATTATGTTCAACTTTCATGATAGCTTGTGTGGGGGACATCATTTCTAGAGAACTACATCCTACAAAATTCTCAGGACTGGGTACTTCTAGCCTACTCTATTCACTAATGTTTGTGATAAAATCAAGGCTTGCATCAAATGTCAAAAATTCATTGGGAAAAAACAACTCAAGTCTCTTCCATTAAAGCCCGTGGTATCTTCAGGACCCTTTCAGCAGTGGGGCCTAGACTTTATTGGAGAAATTCATCCTGCTTCAAGTGGTCAGCACAGGTGGATCTTGACTACAACAGATTATTTCACCAAGTGGATAGAAGTTATTCCCACAAGGAGCGCTTCTCACAAAGTCATCCTAGGTTTTCTTGAAGATATTATGGCAAGGTTTGGTCGCCTAAGCAGAATCATCACCGATAACACAACATCCTTCAAGGTCGAACCATTGGTCAAATTTTGTGAGCAATTCGGAATTTCATTAATCCAGTCTACCCCCTAGTACCCCAAGGGAAATGGACTAGCAGAGTCCTCTAACAAAATCCTAATAAAGATCATCAAAAGACTGCTAGAGGATAATAATAAATCATGGGATTCAAAGCTTAAGTTTTCCCTATAGGCTAATCGAGTGACAACGAAGAGATCCCTAGGCATCTCCCCTTTCCAGCTTGTCTATAGGGATGAAGCAATTTTTCCTTCTCACCTTTCCCTACATGTAGTGAAATTATTCCAAGACTACCAAGGTGAGCCTGATGATATGATTAGAAGGATACATCAACTTGCATAAGTGCAACAGACTAGAGAGCAGGTGATGGACAGAGCGCATGACCGTCAACGGAGGATCAAGCAAGGCTTTGACAGAAGGCATAATAAAGAAGTTTCCAACCGGGAGATCTAGTACTTAAATGTGATGCACCCAGACAAGATAAGGGCAAGCACGATAAATTTGAATCCCTCTGGATTGGGCCCTTCAAGGTTTCTGAGATAATTTTGAATAATACCTACGAGTTGCAGAATTTGAGGGCGATGAATTTTTTGGTGGCCCTGTAAATGGGCATTTTCTGAAGAAGTTCTTTGCTTGAGCCATAAGTGGCTCCCATGTCTTTGTAAATATTGTTTTCTTTTGTATTCAGTTTTATAAATGACTCCATAACCCAACTGTAAGGCACTGAAACTGCAGAAGAGTTCTTGGCATCTCACAGGGAGAAAGCCATCCCCCATGCAGCCTAATGTTATAACATTTATTTGTAAGGGGGTGTTTTCCTAAGAAATGGACCCCTTTGGCGAAAAAGTGGCAAGAAATGGGCTAAAACCCACTTATCCTAAGTTTTGTGTGCGCAGGCGCGTCTCGCTAAGCGACGCGTAGATCTGGGCGACCGAGATCTGTGCACCCATATCTATGATGCAGGAGCCATATCGGACCCCCCCCCTCAACATTCTACCTTTAATGAGGGGGGGGGTCCAAGTGAGTGGTTTTAAAATGCGGGACCCCCACTGACATGTTGCCCTCTCCTTAACTAGGAGCCCCCCCCAACATTTTGCCTTTAACGAGGGGGGGGGTCCGAGTGAGTGGTTTTAAAATGCGGGACCCCCACTGACGTGTCGCCCTCTCCTTAACTCAGACTCCCCCCCACCCCCACCTAAAACCTCTTACCGCTGCCTATCCTCTCTGAGTAGACTGCTTACTGCCATCTTTTACCACTACAACCCCCCGCTAACATCTGTCTTCCACTCCGTCTCTCACCTCTTCCCATCACATCACCCCCTCTCCTTCCTTGTCTCATGATGGTACACCTATCCTCCACTCACCCTTAGACCATGTCCCTTATCACTTCCGCCTACCATCTCTTGCCAAGTGTTCTACTGCTCACCTCCTTCTAGGTAGATGGTCGCCATCCTGTCCACTTCCACGACCTTTTTCTCTACCCCCACTTCATCACCTTGTGCCACTTCATCGCCAACTTGTCCCAACGCAGCACCCACGTTTTCCGCCACTCGTATTTTCCTGGTCACCCTCTATCTTCCATGACTGTCCACATGGGCGTCTCTTGCCTCACCTCCACATCGATGGAGCCATCGCCCCCGCTAGATCCTCATCCACGTCCGCCATCTGGGTCCCCTTGCAGCAGTTCAACAAAGCAGCATACAGCCAAGGGAAAACCACCATGTCATCAAGTGCGGGCGTGGACTCCTCCCACTCAGATCCCAATGCAACAGTTAATGTAAATAAGGGAGGTGGGTGAGACATCGTCTCCTTCCTTAAACAAAATTCCAGAAAGAGACAAATTGCAGAGACAGGACATCAATCTGGGCTGACAGAGATCGCGTTTGACAGAAGAATGCATGGGCAGTCCAACCAACGTCTACATGTGCAACCTCAGAGAAACTCACCAACGCAAAGCCTTGAACTCATGACATGATCGCACCTTCAGTAGGGGAGACAGTGATTAGTATATGTAGGCATTTTTGCCATTTTGTTAGTGTCGATGGTAGAACTACGCTCCCGATTGTAATGGTTTAACAAGGCCTCTAGTTCTCTGGTTATGACTGTTATTTGAGACTTCTTGTTTAATGGCAGCCAACTTCTCCTTTCATTTCTTTTCTTCTGAATCTGAAAGCTCGGGCATGAATGATCCAGTCGGGTGTTGTGATTGTAGTATAGTGTAGTTTTGACTATATCCGTTGTTGCAACATTTTTCAGTTTCTCGAAGTTTTTCAGATCCAAGAGGATCTTGCATCTGAGACTTTTCCTCCACAGGCTACTAGAAGACTGGATGTCCAGAGAAGACTGTTGTGCTTTTCTCACATTTCTTCTGCTAAATCACCACTATACGGACTTACTGGATTAAGTTAGATCAATATCTCACTTCTCTGTGCTTCCCCAACCCAATTTTCTCAGTCAAAGCGCTATAATCTTGAGACTGCATCCATTAGACCACCCTTTAAACCATTTACTATGACATATAAACTGATGGGCCTTGGGCTTACCTTTGTTACAATCCAAAAATGACTTTCAACACCAACAATATCTATTTGACATATATTTAAGCATAGTTATAAAAACACATTTTATATATAGTGTGAAAATTCAGACTCTCATGCCATTCATTCATGCAACCCGGCTTAAAACGATGAATAGTAAAGCTATTAATGAAAAAAATCATTTATCTTTCTCCACCCACTATATCTAGAATATTATGCCTTCTTTTAAATTGGCAAATAACCATTTGTATATGTCAACTTACTATTATTAAAATATTATGCATATCTTAAATATCATCATTCAAATGTAAAACCATTCAAATATTAAAATACTATACATTTCTTAAATATCATGATTTGAATGTAAAACTATTTTAATATTAAAACAATGTCTTTTATTAATGAGAAAAAAGTTTAGTTATTATCTCATATGTATATGTCGTACACACGTAAAACATGAATACATGTATGTCAAAATATAGGAGTAGTAGATACAAATTCAAGCCACTACAATTGCTTAAACTTTATTTAAATCTTCATTGGAAGGCTTAACGAAGGCTTCACTGGTTGCACATATTTTGCTAATGTGGAAGATTATGTTCATGTGTTCACCTTTGTTTTCTCTTTTCTCACCATTTTTCCTTATAACAATTTAATTGATTTAAAACAAATCTTTGTATCAAGTATATGGTTTTGGGTTCAGTTTCTATTTTTCCTTCATGAATTATCACTTACTCTCAAACTCATTTGCCACTTGTCACATTTATGTTGTGCAAGTATCCTGAGATAGTACAGCCAAGCTAAATGAAACACCAAAGAGGGTACGTGCTTGAATGTTTTGTGACATAGGCCGTAATATATTTAGTGAGGGCAAAGTGAATTTTAAAATGAGAATTTCATATAGTTGTCCAATGCAAAAATGAAATTTAAAGTTAAGTTTTGCAATCCTTCAATTTAAATTTGAATGAAGTGACGAAAATGAAACAAAAAATAGTTACAAACACCATATACATGTAACATCTCTATATCAAAGTAGTATGTGTAAGTGTAATATTATGTGAGTCATAAACTATATATATTAGCATAACCACGTTAGTAAAGTAGTTGATATACAATGAATGTTGTTATTAGTTTGGAAAGGTGGAAAATGGTGTCGATCGGTATAAATCAATCACTTTACTAATGTGGTTGTGCTAGTTGACCACTGACATGTGTGGGGAGAGTAGTAGACCAAGGTTGACTTTCGTTGATGATGATTGCCTATGGTTGATCGTGGTCAACTATGGTCAAGTTATGGTTGACGAGGGTTTATTATGGTCGACATAAGGTTCACTACGGGTGACCATGGTAGAATATGGTTGACCATGGTTTTCCATGTTTAAATGTAGTTGACCATGATAAACTATGGTTGACCTTGTTGAATTTAGTATATCATGGTTGAGTGGTTGAGCATAGATGACTATGAAAGACTATAGTTGACTATGTTTGACTATAGTTGTGTACAATTGACTATGGTTGACCATTGTTGATAATGGTTCACTATGGTTGAATATGGTTAACTATGTTGACGATGTCGAGAATGGATGAGCATGGTTAGCCATGGCTGAATTTGGTTGAGCATGGTTGACTATGTTTAACTCTAGTTGACTATGGTTGAATATGGTCAACTTATGGTTGACTTGGGTTTACTATGGTCGACATATGGATGACTATGGGTCAATATGATTGAACATAGTTGACCATGTTGACTATGGGTCACCACGTTTGACCATGTAGACTATGTATGACAAAGTTTGACCATGGTTTCTTATGGTTGCCCATGAAAGGCTATAGTTGACTATGGTTGACCATGGTTGACAACATTCAACAATGGTGAACACGATGTGCATGTTGACAATGGTTGACGATGGTTGATCATAGCTAACTATGGTTGTCCATGGTTGATTATGTGGTTGACTATGGTTAATTATGGTTTTCTACAGTTGAATATGGTTGGCCATTTTTTACAATGGTTCACCCTGGTTGAGTATGGTTAATTATATTGACCATGTCAAGAATGGGTGAGCATGGTTTTTTATGGTTGACCAGGGTTGAATTTGGTTGAGCATGGTCGACTATGTTTAACTATGATTGACTATCGCTAAATATAGTCAACTTATGGTTGGCTCAGATTTAATATGGTCGACATATGGATGACTATAGATCAACATCTTTGAACACACTAGACCATGTTGATTATTGTTGGCACATGGGCAGACCCAGGGTTCAACTCTCAAGAGTGCACCAAAAAAACCCTAACTATCGACCCTTTCGGCAACACCTGCGAAGCAGATGAATTCTCACCGAGGTAGAGGCAGGGGTGGTTGCAGGACTCCAGTGTCTGCAACCTTAGCTGGGACACCGATCTGTGATTACAACACCTTAACAAAGCACTTAGTAGTGTATAGATCATTATTATTTATCCTTAATTCAAAGCATAGATAAACCCTAATAATAGAGCATCGCAGTATTCACTCAAATACGATATATTCAAGCACTAAGAACATCAACTTAGATTAGATCTAGCAATCATTCACATTATCCAAGACTAAGCTATCATATTAGATTCTTCTAAGCATCTATCAATGCACTAAGCAATTAATCACATAAACAAGAGACCAACCATAAAGCACAAAGTAACCACAACACAAGATATACGTGGTTCACCCCCAACCTATGGCTACATCCACCAACTCTTCTTCTCTTTCATTGCCTTCTGTCAATATTCTACATGCATAGAGCCATGAGATCTTACTCCGCAGAGGACAAGAGATTTGCGCGCACTTCGCTAGATCCTCCTTCCCCGAGTTACAACACAAAGCCTTTCCACAGTCTCTTACAATCACTTGCTCTTAGCTCTATAAGTCTCACACAGTATGCACAAAGCATCTACAATCCACAGTTGCACTTAGCACTTAGCACTTAGCAAGGTACCAAAATACCTTCTCCCTTTTTTACCTCTCCTAGACTTTTATTTATATATTGCAAAAAGGGACAAAACATGGGTAAACCCATGGGTCGACATCCCCATACCCGTTACATAAGCCCCAAACCCAAAAATCCCTAAAAAGGGGCCGAGATCCCGCGATCTCTGCTTCGATTTGTGCTCTACCTTTGACAGCGTGTCGAGGTCCCAAAATACGTCAAACATGAACAAGGATCCTCAAAAATTGGTCAAGGGCCAGCAGGCCCCCAACACTCACGTGTGACATGTCCCGAGTCACTCTAATCTGGGTAGCACTTCTTCAAAAGCCTCGATCTTGGCCCGAGTTGTTTCGACCTGTTGCTACGCCAAGGCCTCCTGCTCGAAAAAATCTTGGATAACTGCTTCATTGATAGGTCCCTCTAAGCATTGTTCAGTTGTAGTGATGACTTGTTCCATTTCTGTTCCTCGGCCTTCAATCCTTGTGAATAGTTGGAAAGCCTCCTCCTGGATTGGTTAGACCCTCTCGGTCACTTCCATGCCTTTTCTCTGAATGGTGTGGACCTATTGTTGAGCAGTGCGTTGTTCTTGGCATCGCTTCATCCTCTCAACTGCTGACATGGGCTTCAACTATGACTGTATTGTTTCTTCTTTCTCTTTTGCCTCCTGGAGTTGTAACTCCAGTGCCTTCAATTCAGAATCCTCACTGAGTCGCTCATAAGTCTAGGCATTGTGATCACCTAGCTATTTACATTCCATGGCGAGGGCCTTGATTCTCTCAACTGCGCTTCGAGCAGTTGCTTATCTTTGATCTCGTACATCCTGCGGAGTGTTGGGCACTATTCGTAGCTCCAGATCTGTGATTCTCTGTTGAAGTTGTTGGATAGCTTCGACAAGCTGCGCTACTTGATGCTCTACTGGTTCTTCCACTTTTTTCTCTAAGCCTGTCATAGAGTGAAGTTCTCTGCTGACTGCTTCTTTGACTCGAAGCTGCTCTGTGAGCAACTTCTCTTTCTCTTGTTGGATTTGTGCTTTATCCTCTTCAAAATTTGTTTGGAGAGAAACCTTCTCCTGTTGCGCAACTCAACATTGCTCTATGACTACTTTTTGCACTTGCTTTAGGGCCTCTCTGGCCTGTTCTATTTCTTCTTGTGCATGACAAAGGCAAGCTTTGGTCGCATCAACTATTATATGTAGTTGGGTAGGCTCATCTCCTAACTATGGTGCTTCTGATGGCGGGGGCGCAGTGGATACTGTGTGGATGGATTGAAGGGCCTGTTGTACCCCTCTGAGTTCAACCTCGATTCTGTCGTACATCTTCTCTTGCTTGGCTTCATGTTTATGCAAGATGTCCCGTGAGACATCTGCTATAGCTGCGATGATGAAATTGAAGTCATCGATCGTGAGCGCGATTCACATCGTGGTTTTTCTCGCTCTTGACTTCTTTCGTGAGGTAGGTTTCGTGGGGGGAACCTTTCTTTTCTTAGAGGGATTAGCCTCATCAACAGGATCCCCAGGCGGTGTTACTTCACCTTGCTTCTACTGATCTTCTTTGTTATCGGTATCTTCTCTATCTACTTCATCATCACCTCCTCATCTAGGTGATACTGAAGTAGTTGTATCTGATGCACTACTCAGGTTTAGTACTTCTTCGGTCTTCTTCCTTCCGTTGGTTCCAGGTGTGTCGTGTTCTTTGTGAGTGGCCTCCGAGCTACCAATTAGTTAGAGATCAGACATTTCTACAGGGTCAGCAGGGATAAGGAGGTCAACTGACCACTCCTTGGTTATCTCCTCAATGTCCTCCTCTGTGAGCTTATAGTATTACTGAAGCTCTTCTTTATGCTCGTCTTCTCATGC
The DNA here is from genome assembly GCA_009831015.1 of Picea engelmannii. Lineage (NCBI taxonomy): Eukaryota > Viridiplantae > Streptophyta > Pinopsida > Pinales > Pinaceae > Picea > Picea engelmannii. The sequence goes on from ML777541.1 coordinate 868,247, forward strand.
AGTGATATAAATGAAGTGTCGATTTGCGTGAAACTTCATGAGAGGTCTGAACTGGTGGAGGGTGTTCGGTGTCATGCGAGGGACAACTTCGATGGCCCTCTTCAACTACACATAGTATGTGTGAAATAATGCATTCAACTGCCACTGTTTTCCCATATCGCTCGAGTACCAGAGCATGGTGAACTTCGTAATGAGCAGTTCGAATGGCTCAATGTCCGGGAAGGTCGTACCTTCCGGCATCTCCCAAGAAGTGAACACTATGAGGATTAGAATCCAGCTAAAGTGGAACTCGTAGCCCTGATCCTGAGCTTCACAGAAATCTAGTTCCATCTGGTTGACTAGGTACTTCGCCTAGTTCATTTGGAGTCCTTCTACACATTTCTCGATGAGGTCAACAATGAATCCTGTGACCTGTGTAGGTTTGTTCTTTCTCACGATCTTTCCTGTGATCAACTAGCAGTCCAGGCGCACTACACCATTATGGATGGAAGCTACATTGTAGCATGACGTCCCCTTTTCTACATCGCCATATGTGTCTTTGATCCTCTATGCCAGTGCACGATCAATAGCCTTCCCTGGGTAGAAGTCCTGTGGGTCGGGTCCTTGCATGCTCAATCCAGTGATCCTATGGATCAACATCGAATAGACTTTGATGCATCGATCTAGCCATAGATAGACGCCATGGTAAAAATATAGAAGGAGTTTAACACACGCGTTAACCTCTCGGTGCCTTCCAAAGTGCGAAATCTTCATCACATTCAAGAGGGTGGACTGTAGTGTCCCCAAGGCCAAGCCCGGTTACAGATCATGTTATATGCAAAGAATTGTAAATGTGTTCTATAGGCTGGTGAGCCAAGTTATGTGTTTTGTTAGGCCAGGGAGCTTAAGTGTTGAAGGCCAGGAGCCTGTTGATGTACTTGTATGTATGCAGACCAATTAATAAAATATAAACACCGCCAGTGCAGACCGACCACGATGAATGAGTGATGGGGGACTGAGCATCCACAGAGTGGGCAAGGGATTAGGGGCTGGAAGGTGGAAAGGGGGCTGAGTGATGAGCCTAGGGGCTAAGCCTAGGGGCTAAGCCTAGGGGCTTAAGCCTGGGAAATAATATTTTAATATTATTTTAAAAAGAAACATGTGCATTTCCGTTTTTATCCTAAGTTCCTGGCAAGGGAGGGAAAGTGCAAAGGGGATGCACGTTGTGGTACGCATGCAGCTCCCAGGGTGACAAGTGTCAACCCTGGTGCATGCAAATAAAAGAGCCGAGCTGAACCGTGGGAGGGGATATCCTCCATTCAGAACCGAACCTCTTAGGGTAGAAGGGGTCGGACCTCTGCCAGATACCGGGATGCATCTCTGAAGCCGGGAAGCCTGTGTTTGTCTGAAGAAACTGTGTACACCCATGTCCGAGCTGTGAGTCTGTGTCTGTTCTAGGCAAATCCTGGAACACCTTCCTGGACCAGAATCCCTGTGTTGAACCCGAGTGGAAGCATCATGTGGTTGTATGGGGAAATGTTGAGCTAACCTGTGCGTGGATCCTATTCTGAAATCATCACCGTGAGATCATCCTATGATTGTCGAGCCAGTTTGGGAAGCTCACATATGTTTCCCCAGTGGATGTTGTGGCCACGCAGTGCTGGACTGCGAGTGGGTTACTGGCCAGTGTGAATTCGTGCTTAGCCTGTGTGTAACCTCTCTCCAGGTGAGGGAGGTGATTGTGTTTTGAAGAGGCAGGTTGTCAGGCCTGCGAGCAACTCTTCCAGTTGAAAGAGTTGGCTGGGAAGTGTTTCTTCCAGAGAGTGTCCAGCACCAGCTACGGGCTCTGAGACTTCCTGATCCGGCATGTTGTCGAGACCCAGAAGGGGAGGTTAGCACCGATGGACTGTGCGTGTGAAGGTGTATACTCCCGGGAAGAACAGGCATGTGGGGAATGAGGGTCTAGTAGTAGTGGGCGTAAGATGGCATCTCTGGGAAGAATCCTTCCAGATATTTTTTGTGTTATTTTCCCTGTAACCTCAGCCTGAGCCTAGATTCCTTGCCCGAGGGTGGAGCTCAGTCCCAGCTCGGGGGTGACCCACTGTTGAGATTGAGGAGCAGTGTGGTCTACAGCTGGGAGGTTCGTGGGAGGCCTGCATTTGGTTGGTGGATTTCACCACTGTTACAAGATAAGTCTTTAACCATGTTCTTATCACATTTTGGCATGACTGTACTGTATATATTATCATGTTTTCCGTTGTGTAATTGAATTACTGCTGAATGCTATGGCTTGCTTAATTGTAGCAGTGAATTATATATTCCACCCTGAGTTTTAAATGTGTTAAATTCATGTGGTTATACTGGACTGTGTTTATTAGTAAAAGTGTGTACAAAACATTACAAGAGTGCATTAAACCTCTTGGTTATGTAAAAAGGTACACTACAAATGGTGGACTGTGCGAGGTTCATAGTCCATGGGTGGGGGATTATTTTCAAGTTCTTCCCCTTTGTCTTGGTCAAATACTTGTAAGGAGAAAGCATGTTGTAGTTCTTGCGGTCCCCTAGGTTGAAGTCCCTCAATTTTAATGTCGCGATCTTATCCTGTTGCGTTCTAACTGCATGTATCGCCTTCGGGAGGTACGCAGTAACCATGGTGTAATCAAAGTCTCTTGGGACACTTTTGCGACTCACCGCGCTAGCCAAAGGCGGGATGTAGTCGGGCAGGATAGTCGGGATTAACTTCACATTTTCCAAGTCATCTCGATGCTTGTTTTTTTCTCTGCTGCAGGTCGGGATGGTCCGGATCCGCGAGCAATCAACGGGGAGGCTTGCACTCCTCTCGTCGATGAATCTTGAATTCCAATGGACATCACCTTCTCAGCCATAAGGTCGATTAGAACTTCTTCGACAACTTTCTCTATGGCGCTGAGCTCGTCCGACATGCACGCTTAGATCGGGTAACTCAGGCGGATGAATGAGTCCTCAAAGCAATAGAACAGGTGTCGATCTCAATAAACACAATGCAGTAGCAATGAGTTGGCTAGGATACAATTCTAAAAAGTTTTTTCGGTGCAACAGTCGACAGACTAAGTAGACAACGGTGTAACAGATCTCTCCAACGGATGAGAGGCCTTCATCAATGTGGTTCTATCCATTGCTGCGTGGTCCCAACAGTCTAATGGCGAGCTTTCTGGCCATAACTATTGTTCTAACCATTTTGGGCATCAGGCTAACATTTATAATGCTTCCAATGGCTATATTGCTTCACCATGGCGAAGTGCCATGTTGCGCTGCTCTGATATCCCGACGAAGTTCCAGTTTTGCAAACCTTCCTTCTGTGAAGTCCCTTCTGGAACCTTCTACAACTTTTCTATCTTTTCTCTCTTCTTATTGAGATTTCTAGCCTTCTTCCCTATAATCTTTATCTCGGTATTCCTCTTTCCATTCTCATTATTATCTCCTTTTAGCATAGTAACTTCGTACTGTTGATGGTCTTTCATAGGGTTCGAGGCCAATACTTCTTCTCTATATGGGGTAGGGTCTCTACTCTTCGGTGAGCCTTCTTTTGTTCTTTCCACTTTGACATCCAAGTTTTTGGTTCTGAACTGGTTTGATCTGTTCTTTTGTTCTTCAATCAAGTGTGGTATCCTCCTAGTCATGAAATCTTTTAATTCTTGCTTCTTTTGTTCTAAGACTTCCTCTTCTTTTCTTCTGGCCTGATCTTTCTCAATCCAAGTTTTTCCTAGTAATATAGCAAATGAGGTGATGTTCTCAATAAATTTAACAACCTCAAAATCTTCCTTTGTTGGAGTTCCATGAGCTCTCATATATATCTGGGTGAGTCTTCCACACATGGTTATCAGCTTTCCTCTAAATAATCCTATTCCCCACAATGAAGGAATCATAGTAGACTTTCCTAAAATTTCTCAAGTCCTTTCTATCATGATATTCACCTGTGTTTCCTCATTCAAAACACAGTCAATGTTGAAGTATCCTATTCTTGTTTCTATGCATTATTTTTCTTTGAAGATCTCTGATAAGTTGATATTTATGTGATCATTTAGGGTTTCTTTCATCTGTAGAAATACATTCTTTGATTCTTTCTGGAATTTTTCCATGGTCTTAGTTTCTTGATCTTCCTCAAGGTTTTCTTGTCTCATATTTATTCTTTCAACCTTAGCAATCATTCTAGGGCATTCCAAAACTTCATGATCCATAGCTTTACAACAAAGAAAACTAGGCCTTTTACCAGGGCATTCCTTAGCAGGATGTCTCGGTCTTCTACAATTATAACAAAGGGTTAATCTTCTTTTTCTTTGAAATGATCCCCAACCTTTCCTATACTGCGCACTAGGAACATAGTAGCTAACCTGCAAAAAAATCTTGTTAGGATCCTGCATCCATTTGTTAGTCCAAACATTCTTTCTATGCATAGGAATAACATATCTTTCATTATTCATATCAGATCTACTCATATCAAACCTTCTTTCAACTAGTTGTGCCCTATTTTTCAAGCTAGGACAAAATTTATCAAACATACCTAGATCCATACTTTTGAAATAAAATTTTCCACTTATCTTACCTTTTCAATCAAAACTTTTCACTATTCTTACCTTTATCACAACACAAATCTTCAAGATCTTACCTCTTTTCTTCAGATCTAACTTTTTTTCTTAGAACAGAGCTTCACAAGTCAATTAGACTACTGCGCACTAAAGCAATAGATATACGCACAAAGATTTCTTTTCTTTAGTTCCCAGCAATCACAGTTTCAGGTAGAATACTACGCACTTCAACAACAGATCTACACACAGAGATTCTTTTTTTCTTTACTTCAGTTCCCAACAATCACAGTTTCACGTCCCAACAATAGAACCATTTGTTGGCACAGGGGCAGACCCAGGGTTCAACACTCAAGAGCGCACCAAAACAACCCTAACTACTGGCCCTTTCAGCAACACCTCCAAAGCAGATGAAGTCTCACTCGAGGTAGAGGCAGGGGTGGTTGCAGGACTCCAGTGTCTGCAACATTAGCTGGGACACCGATCTGTGATTACAACACCTTAATAGAGCACTTAGCAGTTTATAGATCATTAGTATTCAACCTTAATTCATAGTGCAGATAAACCCTAATAACAGAGCATCGCAGTATTCACACAGATCCAATATATTCAGGCACTAAGAACATCAACTTAGATTATATCTAGCATTCATTCACATTATTCATCACTAAGTTATCATATTAGATTCTTCTAAGCATCTATCAATGCACTAAGCAATTAATCACATAAACAAGAGAACAACCATAAATCACAAAACAACCACAACACAAGATATACATGGTTCACCCCTAGCCTAGGGCTATGTCCACCAACTCTTTTTCTCTTTTATTGCCTTCTGTCAATCTTCTACATGCACATAGACATGAGATTTTACTCCGCAGAGGACAGAAGATCTTCACACACTTTGTTAGATCCTCCTTCCTTGAGTTACAACACAAAGCCTTTCCACAGTCTCTTACAATCACTTGCACTTAGCTCTACAAGTCTCACACAGTATGCACAAAGAATCTACAATCCACAATTGCACTTAGCACTTACCACTTAGCAAGGTACCAAAAGACCTTCTCCCTTTCTTACCTCTCCTAGACTTCTATTTATATATTGCAAAAAGGGCCTAAACATGGGTAAACCCATGGGATGACATCACCATACCCGTTACATAAGCCCCAAACCAAGAAAGCCATAAAAAGGGGTCGAGATCCTGCGATCTCCACTTCGACTTGTGCTCTGCCATCGACAACCTGTCGAGGTCCAAAATACATCAAACATGACCAAGGATCCTCAAAACTTGGTCAAGGACCAACAATTATGGTTGACCATGTTTGACCATATACACTATGTATCACCAAGTTTGACCATGGTTTCCTATGAAAGGCTATAGTTGACTATGGTTGACCATGGTTCACAACATTCAACAATGGTGACCATGGTTCACAACATCCAAAAATGGTGACCATGTTGCACATGTTGACCATAGTTATCTATGGTTGGCCATGGTTCACTATGATTGACCATGGTTCACTATGTTTAGGCATTGTTGACCATGGTTGAATATGGTTTACCAAGCTAGACCATGGATGGAAGACCATGTTGACCATAATATGACCATGGTTGATTATGGAAGACCGTGGTTGATTATGGTTGGCCATGATCGGCTATGGTTGACCAAGTATGAGCATGTTGACTATGGTTGACCATGTTAGACTATGTACACTATGTATTATTGTGTTTGACCATGGTTAACTATGGTTGTCTATGGTTTCCCATGAAAGGCTATAGTTGATTGTGGTTGACCATGATCAACCATGTTGGATATGGTCGACCATGTTGATTATGTTTAATCATGGTTGACTATGGTTGACCATGGTCAATTGGCCATAGTCAAGCATAGTCAACATGGTCAACCATAGGGAACATGGTCAAGGACAGTCTACATGGTCATATAAGTGAACATGGTCAACCATGGTCAGCTATGGTTGACCATGGTGACTACATGGTCAACCATGGTCAATTATGGGTGACCATGCTGACTACATAGTCAACCAAAAACATGTAGTGAACATGGTCAACGATATTCAACCATGGTGAACCAAAAACATGTAGTCAACATGGTCAACAATAGTCAACATGGTCAAGCATAGTTTACATGGTCATACATAGTTAATATTGCCAACCATAGTTGTGTAGGGAAGATGGTTAGCCATGGTCAACTATGGTTGACCATGTAGTCAAGATGGTGAACAGTAACATAGTCAACATGGTCAGCCATAGTAAACTATGGTCAACCATACTCAACATAGTTAACCATTGTCAACGATGGCCAACATGGTCAACCATAAGTACCATGGTCAGCCATAGTAAACTATGGTCAACCATAGTCAACATAATTAAATATGGTCAACAATTGCCAACATGGTCAACCATAATCATTATGGTTGACCATGGTCAACCATAGTAAGCCATGGTCAACCTATTTAACACGGTCAACCCATGGTCAACATAGTTAACATGGTTAGCATGGTCAACCATAGTCAACTATGATCAACCATAGTCCAACATGGTCAATGATGGTTAACATGGTCAACCATGTTGACAACGCTTAACCATGTTGACAATGGTTGACCATGGTCAATCATGTTAACTATGGTTGACCATGTTTGACCATGTAGACTATGTATGACCATGTTTTACCATGGTTAACTATGGTTGTCTATGGTTACCCATAAAAATCTTTAGTTGACTATGTATGAAAATGCTTAACAAGGGGTGACCATGTTTGACTATGTTTGACCATGTTAGAGTTTGGTTGACCACATTGGACTTTGGTTGACCATGGTTCACTGGCTTGGTCAATAAGGTTAGCAATATTGACTATGATTGACCATCGTAAACCATATTGACTATGGTTTACCATGTTTGACCATGTAGACTATACATATGACCATGTTTGACTATGTTTGACTATGGTAAGTTATTGTTGTTTATGGTTTCCCATGAAATGCTATAGTTGACTATGGTTGACCATGTTTGACTTTGGTTGACCATGACATAGTTGATCTGTGAACAGTTGTGGATTTTCCACTGGAATAGTTCGTCACAACAGATCTGATAAATAAAACTGAAATCTACACTAAGAAGGTTAAATTCCTTTAGATTCAAGAATATTTGGTTACCAATTTTCTACTTATGCATGAAATAGATAAAATGTAGAAAATAGAGAACAATAAAATACAATCACACACAATTAACAATGTAACACATATATTTTCTTTAGGAAACTCTTACGGGAGAAAACCCAACTAGAAGGTGAGGCTACTCTGCTCTCTTTTCTCTGGTATGGAAATAATACAAGTACAAAGGAGAAGACACTCTTTATGGAGTTACCTGATACCTCTTTCCTATTAGGCTACTACAGAACATTAATCCCCTCTATTATGCTCTCTGATTTCTCAGTCCAGGTTTTTTTTCTCTACTATGGAACAAAATACAATAACATAGAATGGAAACCCCTTCTCCTCCTAATGGCCTGGTATTTAACATAGCCTAATAGCCATCTAGGGGTAGGTTTTCGAATTCCTTAATCCTTAATTGTGGTATGGTTTTGAACCTTCTATAATCTTCTTGAAATTCCTCATGTGGCTAGCCCCATATGCATGAGTAATGGGGGCTAAGGTGGCCTCCTCTTGTACCATGGTGGTCAACATGATAGGTCAACTTGTGGGAGGCATAACGTTTTCATACAAACTATGATTGATGCACGGTCCACACCGTTGGAAAGGTCTCGAAGTGTAGAATACTGTCAAGGGAGTGTGCATAAGTTTTGGACACCATAACCCCGCAAAAAATTGTTTAATGCCTTAAAATGGCTTCAGATTGTTTCGAACCCCAATTTTCCAAACTGGGACCTACCATTAAAATTACCCTACAAGTTGATTCCTCTAGTTTTTTCCACTCTAGAAGCATCAAGATAGATGGAAAATAATATAATGATCCAATATGGATTAACAGTTGACCAGGGGTGACTATTGTTTACTATGGTTGACTTTCATCACAATGTGACATTGGTGAAGGGTTTTATTTGATTTTGATGTTAGGACATATTTGTCACATTACGACATTAGGTTATGTTCTTCACATTTCAATGTTGTTTTTTATTCGACACATAATGATGTTCAGTTATGTTCATTGCATTGAGACGTTGGGTTATGGTCATCACAGTGCAACATCGTGTTTTGTTCATCACATTATGACGTTGAGCTATGTTCATCACATTGCGACGTTGGGTTTCTTCACTACATTACAACATAAGGTTACGTTCATCCGATTGCAAAGTTGGGATATGTTCATTATGTTGAAATATTAGGTTATGTTCATGACATTGCAATGTTAGGTTATGTTCATCTCATTATGAAAATAGGCTTTGTATGCGACATTGTGATGTTGGGTTTTGTGTGTCAGATTGTGACATTGGGTTTTGTATGTCACATTGTGATATTGGGTTTTGTACGTCCTGTTACACCATTGGGTTTTGTACATCAGATAAAGATATCGGTGTATGTTCATTAGATTAGGGTTATCACATTGCAATGTTGGGATATGTTCATCACTTTTACTTAAAGACGTTGGGTTATGTTCTTCACCATTACAATGTGGGGTTATGTTTATGTCATTACGACATTGGGCTATGTTCATCACATTGCAATATTTTTTTTTATATGTCACATTTCGATGTTGGGGTTGGTACGTCACATTGCGATGTCAGGCTATGTTTGTCACATTGCGATGTTGGGGTATGTTTATCATATTACAATGGAGGGATATGTTCATCACATTGCGACATCGGGTTATTTTGGATTGTATCACAATGTGATATTGGAATATGACGTTGGGAGATGTTCGTCACATTGTGATGTCGGGTTATGTTCATGGCATTGCGATGTCATGTTCCATCAGATGAAACACCGAGTTATGTTTGTCACAATGCAACGTTGACACATTGTGAAATGGAATTTTTGGCCAAGTTTTTTGAAAATAAATCTAATGATTTTTTCCCTTTATTAGAAAGATAGAAATTTTGAATTGACGCAATGTATCCCATGGAAGGAAACTTCCCCATGATGTGATGTTGATTAAAAATTTATAGATAGAAATTTTGAATTTACACAATATATTTCATGTGGAATAAAACTTTCTCATGATGTGACGTAAATGATGTAAATTAAAACATAAAAAATTTATCATAGTTTCTTGGATCCTCCATGTAAATTAAAAATTTATCATAGTTTAATTGCATAAGATAAATTAAAACTTTATCATGGTTTAAAATATTTATATGAAATATTTTTTCAAAGTCACTTGCATAAAATATTTTATCAAATTCTCTAGAATTAAATATAAATTTCTTTTATAGAGTACCGATATTTAAATATTTAACTCAAACATAAAAAAATTGATGTTTATTACTCCTACCAAACTTAACATTTACTATTTCCTTTACCATTATATTTATTATTTCATTCTTAATACTTACAACATTTTGTATAAATCAATTATAAATAGATAATGGCAATATTATTTAAAATAGATGAAAAGTTCAATTGTTGTTTAAGTTTCTTAATATATTTTTAAAATCAGTCAACTGTTTTAAGCACTATAATTTATTTTGTTTAAAAACGCAATGATAAAATAGATAACTGTTTAAAACATTGTGTAATCTTCCATGGATCTGATCTTTGTGTAATCTTCCATGGCTTAATTACTTCGAAGGCAGTGGAATGGTGGCGCGGGAATCAAAGATGACACCAGCAGCTCATGTTTGAATCAAAATTGAATCCTTGGACATGGTTACCCGTTGCCATTCAAGACAGTGATGCTTGTAACAAGGTGGGAATTCATAACCTCTTTCATACTATGAGCGTTGGTATTTATAAATATAAATCGTAAAACTATATGGATTTTGTTTCGAAAATGAAAGCAAATGATCTGATATTGAGATAAGATTTATTGATCCAATAAAATGTATACTTCGGCTATGGGACTATAATAATCGGTTCTATGAATTTCTATTAGTAGTGCACGAAGATCAATGCATTTTTTATGTTTTATTGTAAAGTTTGGTTGAGTTAATAAATTTTTGCATTCCTATTTTTTTTTATCATGTTTTAGTTTTGAGGTCTTATTTGGCCTTCAAACGAGGCAAATTTAGGATGGATTTGGATAAATTTTAAAGGTTTTCAAAGGATTTAAGGTGAAATGAACTAATGTTACCTTTGGCTTAGCATTAGTTTCTTAAAAATTAAATGTTCTTTTGCTCGTTAGATGCTTTCTCCAAGGTTTCTCTCATGTTTATGGAATATCTGGCCACTTGTTATTAAATTGCCACCTACACTTCCATCTGCATGTAAATTGCCACCTACACTTCCATATGCATGCAAACGTCTTTGTTGTCATTCAATTTAGTCCCTTGCACTCCAACTAGTTTTTTGTCATTCGATTTAGTCCCTTGCACTCTAACTAGTGCTTTGCACTCCAACTAGTTTTTTGTCATTCGATTTAGTCCCTTGCACTCTAACTAGTGCTTTGTTTTTTGGAAGTGCCTTGCACTCCAACTAGTGCTTTGTTTTTGTCATTCGATTTAGTCCCTTTGTTATTTCCTCGAAGTGCTTTGTTTTTGCTTGGAACATTGAAATTTGTTTTTGTCATTCGATTTAGTCCCTTTGTTATTGCCTCGAAGTGCTTTGTTTTTGCTTGGAACATTGAAATGTTAGAATAAAGCTTACTTTAGTAAGAGATAACTGTTGTAACTGTGAGTTTCAACGAGACTGTTGTAACTGTGAGTTTTCTAGGTTTACTATTATTAGCTAATCAGATCCACTTAAGTCAGTGATCTGCATGCTATATATGTAACCTCCATTTGTTTGTTAAGCAATGAAAACGTTTTGTGTTGTGTGAATTAATTCTTCCAATTTTATCTTGGTATCAGAGCGAGAAGAAAAGAGATGGATCGAGGATCGTTTTGAGGAGGACCCAACTGCTGAGTTTTGTGTGGAGCGTCCCTGTTCAGCTTTCCAGATTGTTCTTGCGCGATCTGCTGAAGAGATTGTTGCTCGCTTCAAGCATATGCGTGGAAAGTTTGTTGCGGTGACCGATTTACTACGTGGAGTGTTTGGTGACCGATTTACTGCGTGGAGCATTTAATTTCGGATTTGCATGCGTGAGCATGGAGGTAGTTTGCATGCATGGACTTTGCTGCGTGAGTTTAATTTCGGATTTGCATGCGTGAGCGTGGAGGTAGTTTGCATGCATGAGTGGAGTTTTGAAGTGTGAGTAAAATTCACATGCGTGGAGTGAAGGCAAATCAGAA
>ML777541.1:880619-902128 GCA_009831015.1 Picea engelmannii
TCAACTTTTATCACGGAAGCCCCGATGAGCCGAGTTGTCAAATTGTCCAGTATACAAGTGCAAAAAAAGATGGTCAGAGGTGTTTTGACTTTAAGTGTGTCAGTGGGTAGCTCGAAGAAGAGGAAGAAGAAAGAGCGGAAGCCATGTGATTGCAGAGTGAGTTTCAGTGCTGATGAAGACCAGATCAGACAGACAGATGAAAGTTCTAGTGTTGTAATTGTTTGTGTTGTATTGCAATTTGTAAAGTAAGCATTAAGGGAGGGTGTTAGAATAAAGCTTACTTTAGTAAGAGATAACTGTTGTAACTGTGAGTTTCAACGAGACTGTTGTAACTGTGAGTTTTCTAGGTTTACTATTATTAGCTAATCAGATCCACTTAAGTCAGTGATCTGAATGCTATATATGTAACCTCCATTTGTTTGTTAAGCAATGAAAACGTTTTGTGTTGTGTGAATTAATTCTTCCAATTTATCTTGAAATTTATTTTGAAATTTATTTCAGTAAGATTGAAAGGAGCAAAGTGAGTGGTTTTTACCTGGAAGTGCTATGCTTTTGCCTGGAAATGTGCTTTGTTTTTGCCTGGAACATTGAAATTTATTTCAATAAGATTATAAGATTGAAAAGAGAAAAGTGAGTGGGAAAAAGAGTAGAGGGAGTGGAAGATTGAAATTTCTACCTGTACAATTGTAAGCAGAGTGAGTGTCAAGAAAGATTTGAATCTAGGAGCTCTCAATTGTAGTCAAAATGGACTATTCCATTCCACCTAATTTTCCAACTCGTTCCGCGAGTGCAAGAATTTGAGATCTTTAAGTTGATTCATCCTTGATTAATAGTGTTGAAGACCCAATATAATAGCTTGACTGTCAGAAGCAAGTGAGTAGAGCTGGTTAGTCTAGTCCTGCAGTTACGGTGAAGTGGATAGATTAATGAAATGTTCCTGTAGTCTTTCTGTTGTGGTCAACCTTATGGAGGGTAAATTATTACTTTCCTAGATGGAGTAGATGAAGAACGAGCTAAGCCAACTCAAGAAAGAGCTCGAAAAGCAGTGCACTGAAAGCGCCCGCCTTGAGTTATCTCCGCCATAGGATATATAGAGAGAGGCCTAGCCCCACCCATTCCCTCCTATTTTCTTCCCCGAAGAAAAGCCGACCCAAAAGCTAGCGAGTAAAACAACCAGTGCAGTGACGACTTGCCTTATGATAGCCCACCTTTCATTATTGAAATTACCAGATATCAAGCCGTATCCTCCTCCTTCCTCTCAGACAGGTAGCAGCAAGATTGAAGATATTAGGTATAGATTTCATTCGTCTCTCCAAAGAATGAAGCAACTCAACAGTTTTGAGAATCTCCCTCTGCAGTTTTTCGATATAGCCATACATAATCTGCTCGTACCTCCCACATTTCTTCTTGGGAGATATGGAGTTGTAGCCAAGCATGGGAAACGAAGACTTCAGGTAATGCCAAAGAAATCTATTGATAACCCAATTATCCATGTTTGGAAATCGAGGTTTTGACAGTTCTTTCCATCAGATACATACTCAATGATGACAGACCTTCAAACCACCTCCCCATTTTAGTTTTTGATCTCTCAGAGATTCTGGTATCACAAAAATACCAAACCCTAATACTATTAAGAGAAGACAAGGAAGGACTGACATCACAATTAGCATTCGTTCTTCCTATGAGTACATCAATGCATCTCTGAATAATCCTTGTAGTGTTTGTTGTCAATAATCCTTGTAGCATTTTTTGTCAAAACCATGGCCTTCCAGTCCTTCAATGCATTTATCAATTTTCGTCAAATCCAGAAGCACAAGCCCTAGATAAATTCCTCAGTCCACCTCACCAGGTTCCCTTCTGAGGTTTACTTCTTGGATCCCTTCTTCCATATCTAGATACTCAGCCATAAAACGAAGCTTGCATATGTTGTTGGACAGGCTCCAGCCACACAACGAAGTTTGCATATGTTGTTGGACAGGCTCTCAATGCTGTCAATTCCATTGTAGCAGAAACTTTCCACCAACTAAAATGCCTCGGCTCCTCCTGGTAAATCATGAATTATTACTTTGTCACAGGCCGTGCCTGACCAGAGATTCCTAGCTACCTGGTCGTGGCCTAACGCGTGCATGCCATGTAGCCACACAAAAAACGTGACGGAGTCTTCCATGCCTGGTCGTGGCCTAACGCATGCATGCCATGTAGCCATGTAACTCTACTTGTATTAGCATAATCTCTATCTTATTAACAGCATAATATTCATAAACTTTCCACTATGAGCTCATTTGCCACTTGAAACAATTATGCTGTTAATGAATATTCGCAGCCAAATTAGAGCACAACCAAAGAGAAGACAGGTCGTTATAAGAAGACGCATTGTTATTCTTTTGACAAAATAATGAACGCTTGGATGACAAATTGTACAAAGTCACAGTATTAGGTGAATAAAGAGATCTAAATCGACAAAGTCATACCGAGAATAAAGAGAAAAGGGAGTTACTAACCATCACTTTAAAGTAAAATCATTCTCCAGGGAATATCCAGAGCAGCTAGATTACTAGTATGCCACCTCTCTTCACGTTCACTTCCTAACCTCGCACCTCGCACACTCTCATCTCCATTAATCTGTTCAGGAATAGTGTGCAGTGCATTTGAAGTGTCTGTAACAAACATGACGGTAGACGAAGGTCAATTCATAAGCGGGCTAGAGAAGCCTCTTCGTGTGATTGGAGAAGCTTTTGAAAAATTAATGATCATTCTGATGGCCGAGAACGATGATTTGGGAGTGGCCCAGTTTTCGGAAGCTGCCTCGTTACTTTCTGTTCTCTTTGGTTCCTTGGGAATCGCCTTCAGTTTTGAGGAGGTGGATTATGCTGCTAAGGTGACATCCGCCACTATTTTTAGCACCCGGTAGCCTTGATTCCTTTTATATGTTTTGTTCTGTAAGTTTCATAAATCCACCTTATTAATCCAAATTTATTCATGAATCTTTCACAATTGATATATCCAAAAAAACAATGTTACATTTTAACTCTTAACTATGCTATATTTTTATATATAAGAAAGAAACATTAAGCCCACACAAAATAATTTGGCATCTCTTAAGTAGGCTGTTGATCCCCTTGCTTGCCTCGGTACAATTAATGTAGGCTGTAGATCCCCTTCCTTGCCTCGGTGCAATTAATGTAATTTTGTAGACTTAGATCCCTTTTTTCCCTCAGTGCAATTAACGTAGTCCCTGGGTGCAACTAATGTAGTTTTGTAACTTGAATTGAGTTTCATCTTTAAGGCAAGATCAAGAAGAAATTAAATTGAGCTTAAACAGATGAAAATCCATTCTCCATCACTGGTTAATGCAATGTACTCTGCAAATGGTGTAAATCTGATTTAAATCCAACAAACTTATAACTTTTAAAGCTGCGTTCTGAGACACATTAAATCTCTGTAGCCCCTATAGAATGTTGAGTGGATTTGCCACATAATAACATAATAGATTGTTATTTCAATTTGAGGTTCATGATAACGAAGATTGAGTAGATATTAGTAACGTCTCTATTCAACCCTTAATACGTGCTAATAATACTTATAACCGGTTTTATGTATTAATAAGCCGCTTAATCTTATAGTTGATCAGCCAAATCATAATCATAATCTTCAGCTGTTTCTATAGAACAAAATGTTTTTATGACTATTTAAGCATATGCGAGAAACCAGTTCAAAAACCTATACAGAAACTACCTTCTGCGGCGTAGATGAAAGACAGTACATCCTTTTGGCATTGTTTATGAGTCACTCAGATTGCCCCATTCGATAGTGTGGTTTCTGATTTGTTATGAACTTAGACCGTTTTGATTCCATAGGGATTCCTGGTAAGCTTGACCGTTTTGATTCGGATGGGCGGCTTTCTATTTTTTTTGGTGAATTTGACCGTTTTTATTCGATAGGGCGGCTTTTAATTTGCGGTGAACTTGACCGTTTTGATTCGACGTATTATGATGAGACTTCTGCTGCGTGGACAGAGAAAATATGTTACCTCATTAGTTAGTTGTGGATAGTATATGGGATTTTGGTCAGATTTTTATGAGTAGTTTTGAGTTTCACATGATTAAAGTTTTATGCATTTTAGAATTTTATTTCAAGAGTTTTATTTTATTTAAAACCAACTCAGATACTCAGAAAATCTATCAGAATTTTAAATTGGTCAAAAATTTAAACACAAACCACCAAAAAGCAAACCTGAAAAATAACTCGGAAGAAAAGATTGCTCTTAAATTAACCCACTCCCATTGCTGAAACTGTGTCGTTCACATGGAATAACCTGCGTCCAGTTTTCTGGGAGATGAGAGCTGGTTTCATAATAAATTAAATCTCGTCGAAAACAATCTGAACGCAGCAAACAAGTGGTGTATCCTTCTTCAATTATTTTATTGAGAAATCTATAGAATGGAGCAGAGCAACCGATCTCTTAGCATGGAAACTTTCTCCCAACAACTGCTCATATAGCTTATTATTTTTTTAAATTAATTTTTTATAAGTATTTAATATTATCTATATTTTTAAAATATTTATTTATTTTAAAACAGTGATATTTATTTATTTCATAAAAGTGAGTGGTGTTTTTTAAGTGAGTATGTTTCGTTATTTGTTTTTGGAGTTCTATTCTCTTGATATATAAAAAGTTAAAAACATTTTTATATTATTTTAAAATAATTTTTAATGTACAAAATTTCTTTTACTATTTTAATAGATGCAACAGCTATTTTATCAAAATCTTTTATTTAATAAATTTAACTATTCTTCCAAAATAACTAAAACATATCTTCTTGTCATGTGTATTTTTCTTATTACTAGTTTAGTAATATTTGAAGTTGTGTTTGGATTCATAAAATATCAGTTTACTTAGCCCTATATACCGATTATTTTAATAACTAGAATTCATAATACTTTCTTTTAAAAAGAATCATTTATAAAAATCTAATGTAATTAAAATGCTGCAAAAACATTTAAATAATTGTTTAGCCAATGAAGCAATAAAGGTGAGTACATAGGATGTTTGAGACACAAACAAGATGATAGCGTGTAAAAAAAACAATGGATACAAAATTTGTGTACATAACATCATATATCCTTGTATGCAAAGTTGACCATCAAGAATTCATGCAAAACAAGTGCTACTGTAGCAGCTATGTCCCTGCAGCAAACTGGTACTGCTACAAAATGTGATTTAATATATTGATATGTAATTTAATATATTAATACCTAATGAATAGTATTATTAGTGCTTAATGAATAAACATAAGTTCCAAACAAAATGGAAAAAATGGAAATGTTTGATGCTTAAATTAAAAGAAAAATTTAATTTATAAATCCCTAGTCAATTCTATCTAGGAATCTCGATACTGTTTTTGTATACCAGCGTATTGAACAAGTCAACTTCCATTTATTTCAATCAATTGAAAGAAAGCACATCATTGATTTCTGGGCAGCTTGGGACTTACTCCATCTCTTTGGTATAGGGTTTGAAAGCACATCATTGATTTCTACTCTGCCTGGGAACACCTGAAATAGGGTTTTGAAACCGCAGTATCAGGTTAACCTTCTATAGCTGGGTTGGTTAAGTGGCACCTTATAAATATAGATATAAATATATAAAAAAATGGGTTTTGAAATTTTTAATTTCAAATAAGGTTAACATTTTATAATTTCAAATATGGTTCACAGAAACATCTGAACTGAAGTTTCATTTTTACTGTTTAGATACATGGAAGAAACTACCAACCAAAATAAAATAAATATATTATTTTTATAAAATAATTAAAATTGAAAAAACTATATAATAACAAAAAATTGTGACAATCAAGCAAATACTACTATTACAAAACTCATTTACTTCATTAAAAAAATCATTTTTAAGATTTATCACTTTTGACTATATAATAACTTTATGTGATGGTCTGTTTAATTAAAGTTTTGAAGCAAGGAAGGTGCATCCTATGAGACCTCAATTGGTACCATCCTCCGCACACTTAGTGGCAGGTTGGTAACATCAATGACTAGAGATAAAGACTACTAAAACTAGGAACACAGGTAGTCACTACCTAAAGGGAACAAAGCCGAAGGACATGGGATTGCACCACCTTGGAGTCGTTCATCTAAGGCACAACGCAAGTGAATGCGTAGCTGGATCTTGACAGAGATCACTGTTAAGCAGCTTGATAGAGATCAACATTGGTAGCATCCATCAGGCTGTCCACTCTCAATCAATGCATCCAAACGTTGGACTTTTTGAGAATGAAGGACATGTGATAATTTGTTAGGCGACTGAAGGGTTTTTAGGTAATTTAAATTCTTGAATTTTTTCATGGCATCCTGATGAGGAGGTTTTGTCATGGCATCGTGATGAGGAGGTCTTATCTCCATTATTCCTACCTAAGAACAAAATTTTAGTAGTATGGTTGTCGGCTGCCATTTCTAGCTTTTCTCTCTTTCAATTCACAGTTGCTGAACTCACCACAAGCTGTTGTTGCTGAACTCACTATATGGTTGAAAATTTTGGATTCGTTCTCTCAATTCAAGCGGTTGCTGATGAACTCAGGGAATCAAATTGGATGCCATAAAGATGTAGAATTGATACCATTGATGCTGAATGAGGCGACTTGTTCAACCCATGGCACCGGTGGGAAAAACTTCGATCAGGCAGGAAAGGGGAGCTTCAATCAGTCCCGCTAGAGCCGTGGTCTCTTTGTTTTCGGCCCAGCTTAAGCTACTGTTGCTGTGATGGAGGAGGCACTAGAGCCTGGAAGGCCATAATGGCACCCCGAAAAAATATCTCGATGTTTCCTGAGTTCTTGAATGGTTTGAGCCTTGAGGCGCCTCCATTTCTAGATGTTAGTCATTGTTCCAAGCTAGCAAAGTTACATTCAGGGATAGGAGAACACAATTTTATGCTATATCTGAATGTGAAGAGTTGGGAAGATTTGGAGTGGTTTAAATCATGTAAAATGGTAGACGGTCCTGTTGGGTGTTGTTACTATCCATGCACAGAAAAAGGGTTCGAATCATGTTGGGTGTTGTCTCTATTTTTTTTTTATGTGTATCTGCAGTTTTTTTTTTTTAATGTCTATCTATCTGCAATAAGTTTATGCAGTACCTATGTTTATATAAGTATAAACCCAGAAAATGTTTATATAAGTATAAACACAGAAAATAGATGATGATATAAAAAAATATTATAGCTCTTTTGCGTTTTGATAGAAACTTACTGCAAGGAAGGAGGTTACCTGGTTGGTCGTGATGTTGATGACCAATGCAACCCGGTAAGCTAAGAAGATGCGGTATAGGCCAAAGGTGAGAAGCATCTTGGGTTATACAACTTCTGTAGATCTTGCTGTGTGTTTTCCAGTGAGATTCATCATGTTGTTCGACAATAGAAGTTGGAAAATGAAGGAGATGTCATCATGTTGTTCGACAATAGAAGTTGTAAACTGAAGGAGATGTCCGGTAATCACTGATCATAAGTTGGGTGATTGCTGAGGCCGTAGAGCAATGGCAACAATAGAAAGACAGTGAGGCGGTTCAATTTATTTTGACAAAGGTTTGCAGGGTTAAGTATATCCTTAATATATATTTATTAACAGTTTAATATAATAAAATAATATAAGCATTTGTAGGTCAGAAATACTCTGACATGGCTGATTTATTCATTGACGGTTGTTTTATTCAACCCAGAAGTGTTAAAGCACGACAATCCACATCCATTCACTCAACACATGAATTTAACGAGGAAATGTATGAAGATTTAATACACTGCAAAAGAGCTCCGCAATAAGAGTTCCAACTTATTAACTTATTACCAAATAGAATTTGAAATAAAAACAATTAAAATATTACAAAATAATAATTATTTTAGTTTTTCTATATACAACTTCGAGAACCATAAAAATATTTTTAGTCAAATGAAAAGTAATTGAAAATTAATGATCAATCATCGTTATAGTCATGCTTAGGCAGGGACTAATAAGTCAAAACTGCAATTTTCATGAAGTTGATCTTTTTATATCCTTGTATGCAAAGTTGACGATCAAGAATTCAAAAGGGCAATTTTCATGAAGTTGATCTTATTTTATAAAATCATGTATCCTTGTATGCATAGTGGACAAGTAACAATTTGTTATAGAATCATATATGGTTGTATGCATAGTGGATCATTAGGAATGAAGTAAAAGGGCAATTTTGATGAAGTTGATTTTAGTTAATAAACTTAAATTTTTATTAAGAAGTAATTTTCTTTATATTTCAAAATTATTAAATTTATAAAAATTCTTTTATTTTTATAAAATATAAAAATATCAAATGTCGTATTATTGAGATTATTTTTGTAGACTTAATAATTAACATTTTAATTATTCTTAACCATATTCTCAATATTATTAACTATGTTTTAAATGAATTTTGAAAAATAAGAAGATTTTGAGATTTAAAATGTGTATACCATATAATAAAAATTACATTAGAAGTTACTTATTTTATGGGGAGGTGTATTTACCACTCATCTCTTATACACCATAATAAATGAATTATAAAAGTACTTTTCACTGTATTAATTAAAATATATATAGTAATTAGAAATTAATATTGATATAATAAATAATAATGTAGTATTTCTCACATGCGATCAATCATATCTATTTTTTGAATACATGGTTCATAACATTGATTATATTCACAAAGTCAAATTAATATATGAATTCGCATCTATGTTATCAACTACATATTCATATATTAGTTAAAATTAATATATGAATGTGTAGACAAGTATTCAAATATAAGTTTTAACTAATATATGGATACATGGTTCCCATATAGTAGTTAAATTGTTTCAATATTGAGCATAAATAAAATAGTTAAAACTAATATGTGAAGGTATCGATACGTATTATATATTAGTTTACATTATCTATAAATATGTGGAAAATATTAGTTACATGGTAACTCCACATATCCATATGTGGGCAAGTTGGAAGGCACACATCTCGAGGCATAATAGTGTGGTGCTACCACAAATGTGCACCTCCTTCCAGATGTAGTGCACTTCACCATAAAGGCCAGATGGAGCACATCTCTACCTCGGAAGTTGGGCATAAGTCTCAAGGACCAGGAATTGGTCAACTAAGATAGTTTTTAGGGTTTGGGACCTTTTCTAGTTGTTGGTTAGTTAGAATTGGTCCACTTTTCGTCAGAACCATTGTATGTTTAGCCTACCCTATATAAGGTTTCCTATTCTACTAAATAAGACGAATGGTTCATTTTGCTAACTCATATCCTGGTTTTCTTTTTCTTTTTGTGTGAACATTATTTGGATTTCTCTGCAGTATTATAGATCAAATGGTATCAGAGCATTGGTCCAAGGTTTTTCTACTTCATTAGTCAGAGATTTCAGTGGTAGATCTAGGAAAACCCATATCCCTTCCTAGGATGCACTAGGGTCGACATTTTTTTCTAGAGGTAAGGGATGTGCTAGGGTTTATTTTCACCATCCTCTCTCTCTCCCAAGAGGTGTGCTAGGGAAACCCCCCGTCCTCTCAACTCGAGAATATTTCTAGAGGTGTGCTAGGGAAACCCCCTCCTTCTCTCATTTCTGTCAAGTTTTTCAGAGGCGCATTAGGGAAACTCCCTCCTCCTCTCCACGCAGTTTGCAGTCCAGAGGTGCGCTAGGGTTTTTTCCCTCCTCCTCTCTATAGATCAATGGCCTATTTTTTATATATGGATAGGAGTAGAATTATTTTATGAAGATCACTCATCCAAGAAGGGACACTTTAGAGGATGATGTTGCTTCTGTCAACTATTCCCCTATCCAAGAGTTGGATTTGGATCATCATGATCTTATTAGATTGCAGTGTCAGACTCCAACTCCTTTGTTACTGGATGCACGCTTCCAACTTCTTGAGTTCCCTGGGAAGATCAATGGAGACATTGTGGATTACTGGATTCAAAGACTCTCTACATACTTCAACACTCGTCACGACATCTCTAACGAGTAGAAGCTTCAAGTTGTTATCTTACAAATGGAAGGCGTTTCCCATTCTTGGTGGGATACTCTACCCATTGGTACCCAGCTAATTGTGGATTTTCAAGCATATGCCTCATCTTATACTCCTCCTATTAGCACCTCAGGAGATCTATGTCAAGCGATCTGTAACATATTCTATCCTCCTGACTACCATTAGAATCTTCTGGCTCACTGGTTGCAGCTCCAATTCTCAGGCAAGTCCGTGCAAAAATACATTCAAATATTCACTAGGATCTACATGTAGCTTCATATTCAGGACTCCAAACAAGTACTCATAGTAAATTTTAATTCTGGGTTATTGAATTTTTTACACAGGGAGGTGGATCTCTTTTATAGTAGTTATGTGGATAAGGCTTTCTCCCACACTATAGAAGATGAGTGTAAGCTATGCCATCGCTTGATATCCCCTCAGTATTTTCCTAACTCCTCCTTTGTGCCCTCCTCTAAAAACTCTTCCTCTTCCCCTAAGTCTGCTAATTGGTGCACATTCCATAATTTTTCTTTCCATAACACCGTCGATTGTCGTGTCCTATAGAATATGTCTACTGTCAAAACTCTTTTTGTCAATGCTCACGAGTCATCATCTTCAACGTCCCCTCCTTCTGAGCCAATCTCTTTAGACAATCCCATGATTATAGACCCCTCTTTTCTTTTGATGGCTATTGATTCTAATGCTACCTCAACTGCCCCTCTCTTCACCCGTAATTTCCAAATTAGGGAGTCTCTTTCTAAGATCATTATTGATAATGGCAACTAAAAGAATTTAGTAGCTCAATATTTGGTGAACTGATTAACACTACCAACCACCCCTCATCCATCTCCTTATCAATTAGGGTGGGTTCATAAGGATGAACATCATCTCATGGTCGCACAACATTGTGTTGTCACCTTTTCCATTGGACCTGTCCATGATTATGTCCTTTGTCATGTGTCTCCATTGGATTGTGCATATATTATTTTGGGCATCCCACACCAAGAACAACGTGATTTCATCTATCATGCTCACACCCATCAATATATTGGACGCTTGGGTCGTTCTCACTAAGGCAATGACTAGTTGTATAGCAACTCACCCTTGTTTTTATGTAATTTGATGCATTCTCATCAAATGTATAAAATCCAATCTTCATTTTCACTTAAATATTCAAACCCACAAACATTTTCATAAATTTGAATCAATAATTGAAGAAATTATCCTAAAACTTTTGGAACAGAATCTCGGATCAAATCACATTGTGACAATGTGGAGCTGCAATTGAACTTAAAATTAGGAAAGCCAATAGGAAAACCAACACATAGGTGAGGCTACACTCACATTCTATATTATTGAATGAGGATTGATTACATCATTATATACGAAACGACTCTACTTAGTCAGTTACAACAAACCTCAGATAACTAGGATCTACATTAAGTGAAGTAGAGTTCAACTATGCTACTGACTCTTGCAACTGACTCTTGCTCCATTATTTCCAAGTCTCCCCCTTAATGGAGAATGGATTGAATTCTACACCTAACATCTCCCTAAACAGTTCAAACTTAATCTTTCCAAGAGGCTTAGTGAAAATATCAGCAACATTTTCACAAATATTACAATACATAAGAGCTATTTCATTTGACTGCAATTTTTCTCTACAAAATGAAACTGAGCATCAACATGCTTTGTCCTTGCATGAAAAATTAGATTATTCGCCAGCTTGATTGAACGTTGATTATCACATTTGATCATTGTAGGTTCCTTTTGTTCTTCTCCAACATCTTGAAGAAGTATTCTCAACCAAGCAACTTCACAAGTTGTTGCACACAAGGCTTTATATTCTGCTTCAGTAGAAGACAAAGATATAGTAGGTTTCTTTTTACTGATCCATCAAGCAACCCCAGATCCAATGCTAAACACATATCCAGTGGTTGATCTTCGATCATCCGGATTGCCAGCCCAATCAGAATCTGAGTAACCTGTCAACTCAACATCATATGCATTAGTATATTTAATACCATAATCAAGTGTTCCTTTTAGATACCTGAGTACTTCCTTTGTTGCATTCTAGTGGCTTTCTAGAGGTTTCGCCATGAACTGACTTAACACACTCACAGAGTATGCAATATCATGTCTAGTTGTGGTGAGATAATTCAAACTACCCACCATATGTCTATACATAGTTCCATTCACCTCCTTTGAACTATCATCACAAGAAAGTTTCACATTCTGTTGCATGGGAACAATAGAATATTTACACTGATCCATTTTAAATATCTTAAGTACTTCTCTGACAAAAAAAAATTTGGCCTGCATTTCTCCAAACTTCAAGACCTAGGCAGTAATGTCACTCACCAAGATCTTTCATTTCAAAAACTTTCGACAACTGCTCCTTAATTTCATTAATTAATTTCTTTGCATTTCGTGTAATTATCAAATCATCAACATATAAGGAAATCAATGCTATATACCCCTGCTCATCAAATTTGGTATACAGATTTCGATCACTTTTGCTCCTCATAAAACCCTGTTGAAGAAAGAAAGAGTCTATCTTCTAATACCATGACCTAGGTGCCTGTTTTAGTCCATACAATGCTTTCTTTAACTTATAGACTAAGTGTTCTTGCCCTTGTTCCACAAACCGTTCAGGTTGAGTAAGGTAAACCTCCTATTTTAACTCACCATTCAAAAATGCAGATTTAACATCTAATTGGTGTAGCTTCCAATGATACTTTGTAGCTAAAGAAATTAACAATCTGATAGTATTCAATTTAGCTACTGGTTCAAATGTTTGAGCATAATCAATACCTTATGTTTGTGAATGCCCCTTTTCCACCAATCTAGCCTTATATTTATCTATACTACCATCTGATTTAAATTTGGGTTTGTATATCCATTTGCATCCAATAGGCTTTTTGTGTTTAGGCAATTCAGTCAATTCCCAAGTATTTTTTTTCATTATAGATTCATATTCTTCCTCCATTGCATTTCGCCATTCATCATGTTCATTTTCTTCATCAAAAATCATGGTTTCTATGACATTTGAAATGATACTCATTAGGGCATAGTCTCTATACCTCTCAGGGAGCCAAACCTGTCGTGAAGATCTTCTCAACTGATTATCTTCCTCCCCAGTTTGTGAATATTTTCCTTCGCCTCTAGGTGAACTGTGACTGCTTGAATTGTCCATATCACTGAGTCCTTCTCGTTGTTGTTGTTGATGTCGTTGCGGTTGTGGCTGTTGTTGTGGTGGTTGTTGCTGTGATGGTTGTTGTTGCTCTTCTTTAAATCCTTCATCAAGAAGTCTATGTCATTTCTCATCACTATTGTTGTCATGATTTCCTGCTTCTTGCTCATGGAAAAGTACATCTCTACTCGCAAATACTTTGTGAGTAGAAGGATCAAACAGTTTGTATGCTTTGAATTCATAACAGTACCCAATGAAAATAAATTTAATGACTTTAGCATCCAATTTCTTCCTATTCTCCTTTGGAATATGAGAAAAAGCCTTACACCCAAATACTTTCAAATTATGAACTGTAGGTTTGGAACCATACAAGGCTTCAAAAGGAGTAGCATTATCAAGACACCTTGTTGGACTTCTATTCTTTAAATAAACTGCAATATTTATGGCTTCAACCCAAAATGCATTTGAGAGATTCTTACCTTTAATCATGCTGCGTGCACACTCTACCAGAGTTCTATTTTTCCTTTCAGCCACTCCATTATGCTGTGGAGTGTGGGGTACTGTAAATTGTTGTACTATTCCATGATCTTCACAATATTTGATGAAGTCCCTTGATTTATACTATCGCCCTTGATCTGAACGGAGGATTTTGATGGATTTTCCTGTCTGCTTTTCCATCGTGGTTCTGAATTCCTTAAAGTACTTGAAAACATCACTTTTTCTTCTAAGAAAGTAAACCCATGTGTATCTTGTGCAATCATCAATAAATAACAGAAATTAAAATGCACCTCCTAAAGACCTAGTCTGCATAGGCTCGCAAACATCAATATGCACAAGATCTAAAACATATCTCTTTTTCCTATCAAGATTAAAGGGGAATTCATCTCCGTGCATCTTTCCTAATGCACATCCATCAGAAACAACATTCTCATTCTTTAACATGGGAAGTTCTTCAACCATATTATTTTTCTGTAGTAACAATAAATCAGGATGATTGATCTGGTGATACCTTTGATTCCAAAGAATCTCTGTTGGCATAGTTGCAGAAGTTAGTGGGTGATGTTCTTTGCTGGTAACATCAAGTTTGTATAGGCTTCCTTCTCTGACTCCCGTTGCAACAGTTTTGAATTGGTCCAACAGATCCTTCACTATGCAATAATTCTTGAAGAATTCAACCTTCAAGTTCTGATCTGTAATGGTGGACACAGAGATCGAATTTTCCTTTATCCTTGGCACATAAACAACATTGTGAATGTGACGAATAGTACAATTCGACAATGTCACAGGAATGTCTCTGTATCCCTTGATCTGATGAGCGTAGTCATCTACAAGATATATGTTGGCTCCAATCTGTGTTTCTTTAAAATTAGTGTACCACATCTTATTACATGTCATATGTATTAATGCTCTGGAATCCACAAACCAGACATCAGAATTATCCGATTCAGCAAATAAAGCAGCATTAGACACAAATAGTCTAAGATCCTGTGAATTAAAATTCGAGGCTTCATCAATATCATCACTAGCAATAAATAATTTGAGATCATAACTTGAATATTTTTCTACATAATGACTTGAATGTGTTCTAGGTTTATTCCTAGCCTCATCACTCTTCATCTTATGACAATCTCTAACAATATGTCTAGGTCGATGACAATAAAAACAACTCTTTGACTCGGTCCTGTTAGATTGCATACCTTGATTCGGCCTTGGATATTGTCTTCTCTACGATGAACTGCCTCTTTGCGATGAACTACCTCCTTTGCCTCTTTCGCCTGATCTCCCTCTCGAGGATCTCTTATTTGACCACAGTGCCAAATCTGTATTATGAGGCTTCAGATTCCCGTGCCTCTCTTCCTCTTGCAGCAAAATACCTGTCAGTTCTTCAAAAGTAGGAGGTTTCTCCCTTGTTGTGAGACCTGTTATGAACGTCTGATAATCTTATATCATACCATTTAAGGTAATTTAGTGACAAGATCAGTGTTGGAAACAATTTCCCCTATATTTCCTAGCTTGTCTTTCACCTCTTTAATACGACCCAAAAATTAACTAACAGATTCATTTCCATCCATCTTAATGCCTAGCAATTTAGTTTTTAGGAACAAAATGTGATTTGTGTTGCTAGTTTCATACAATGCTTTAAGTGTTGTCCACGTTTCAGCAAAAGTATTAGCTTCTTTAATATGTGGAATTATGATATATTTAATAGACATACGTAACAACACCTTTTCCTTGTTTTTGTGCTTCTCCCAATCTTGGATCTGTGTTATTGTCACATCGATAGTCACAATTTTTTTTTCTTTAGTTCCCTTCGCAATGGTCCATACATCATAGCCTTCCATGAGTGTCTCCATCTTAAATTTCCAGTTAATGAAATTTGAGCCATCTAATTTGTTGGCTTCGTTGAGGTAGGTCTCCCCCAGAGGATTCACCATCTCTGCAAGGTATTCTCTGCAAGTGAATCACCAAGGATATGCAACTTTCCGTCGAGTGTTGAGTAGTCCGTCGCTCTACCTTCGGATCCACCAATCTGACTCTACCTCGGCTTTCAATTTTCTTAAAAAATATAAGAAAACCTTAAAAAAAAAAAACCTCTACACCACTCCATACATCAAAAAAAAAAAAAAACTCATCCTCAAAAGAAACACTTCTTTTGTTTAATACATACATCCACCTCACAATTTCTTAAATTTCTTACCCACTTTAATAAACTTTATACCTCACAAGAAAATATGCACCTTTAAATCATTCACCTCACACATAAAGTTTAATATCCACTTTTGAAAGTTTATACAAAGTTTACTCCTAACACATACATCCACTTTAATAAAAGGAAAACTTTTATACCTTAGTCACTAATGAAAAAAAAAACCATGCTTTAACCTCAAGCAAATCATGGCACCCTTTTGAGAATGGTGGATCGACTTCTAATATTCCATTGTGAACTGATCTGTAGCAACTTTCTTCTTCAACGGAGGTGTGCCTTCTCACAACCACAATTTGATTTGCTCACAATGGATTGGGTCTCTCACAACAGATGACGACCTTCTCTACCCTCACTTTCCCACGGCCTGCAAAAAATGAGATAAAACTTTCACTTCCCTCACACATCAACCTTAAGCATTGCAAGGTAAAACGGTCAGTGCTCCTCAATCTGGTGAAGGGGAGCGCTAGCGCTAGCACTATCGTGCTATGGAGGGGGGAGCGCTAAGAAAAATTTACAACGCTATCTGCGTGTGGAAGGGGGAGCGTTGGACACTAGCACCGTTGAATGCAAACAAAGGGAGTGCGAGACCTCTGAAATTAAATTTTTTATAAGTGTGAGAGCATCCTCGCTAACACTGTATAGGGGGGTACTGACAATTTTTCAAAAACAAATTTGAGATCTCATACTTTGGATCTCCAACGTTGCTCTGATACCAACTTAAAATTAGGAAAACCAACACACAGGTGAGGCTACGCTCAAATTCTATATTATTGAATGAGGATTGATTACATCATTATATAGGAAACGTCGGTTACAACAAACCACAGATAACTAAGATTTACATTAAGTGAAGTAGAGTTCAACTACCTATCGATTCTTTCAACTGACTCTTGCTCCATTATTTCCAAGTATTGACAGCGGTGGAAACATAATCATATTGAATGGAAGATATATAGTTTTTACATACATGGACTAACGAGTTTGGAAGAAAACAAGGAACAGAGAAAAACATCATAGGATTTTTCATTTTTATGGCCAGAGTGGCTCCCATAGCTGCAGAGGATCAACAACGTCACCTAAAACATGCGAGATTGTGCCACTATCTTCATTCTCCTGCAATGAGGCATCGTAAAAATGTGGCACCAAAGCTTCACGATAGTTTGTAACTAGGCTTAAGAGATTATTATGTTGCATACTAATGTTAGCAAGCTATGCTTGAGTGGAATCCAATTGCGATTGCAATTCTACCAATTTTTTGTGAAGATCATTAATTACTCCTACACAGCCATGGATAGGATCTTGAATTCTTTAGCTTGCTTCATACACTATGTTGTCCACTGCATCACCTCTTTGATCGGCCAGAAGATCCTGTAACATCATAACAGATGAGCACACCATCAATCCATCATGAAATCTGGTGGATTAGGAAGCTAGGTGGTTGAGTGTGTATTAATGTGGAAATTTGGGTTTAAAATCCTTTAGTAGAAATCAAAAAACATTTTAAGGAGGTGTGGAAGAAACCAATCCACCATAAAATACCTGGAAATAATGGAGTAAGCACCAGTTGTAAGTGCCAGTTGTAAGCACCAATTATAAGCTTCAGTTGTGAGAGTCAGTTGTAGGCATGTTAAGAGTCGGTTCATAATTAAGAGTCTAGTTGTCTTTGGTTTGCATGTAACCGACTCGGTAGAGTCTTTTCCTATATAAGGATGTAATCTGTCTTCATTGAATAATAGAGAAGTGAGCGTAGCCTCACCGTGTTGTTTGTTTCGAATATTTTAACTTGGTATCATAGTGGGTTGGAGGTCCAGCTCTCTGAGGCGAGATCCAAGAACAAAATCTCGAATTTTTTTTTTGAGAGCACCCCCCTATACAGTGGTAGAGAGCACCGACGCTCTCACACTTTTAAAATTGAATTTTTTTATCCTCGGCGCCCCCGTTGAATGCTTATGAGAGTGCTACTGCGTCGACGCCACCCCTTATACACCAAGCGCCAATGCTCAACCTGTCGAGTTAAAGAAGCGCCGACCTCATAGGATAAATCGTTAAGAGCTGCATGGGTTGAAGTCGCGATTACTCTTTCTTTGAGGGAGGCCGCGTGTGGTTTGTCGAAACCGTGAAGTCATGAGACCTGATATTTTTTATATAGTTTTGCATGCATGGAGTGGAGTTGAATCGTGAAGGTCGTGGCTTATTCCGTATGGTAAAGTGTGGTAAAGTTGCGGTTTATATGTGAAACCTTTTTTATATTTGGAGCATTTAAAAATAAGAGTGCCACGACTTCTTCTCTTATGCATGCAAATGAGAAAAGGGATATTTTAAAATCGTGAAGTTTTTTTTTATCAAAGTGAGTTTTATTATTAAAGTGGATGCATGCATGTGTATTAAAACAAAAAAGGGAGGTTTCTTTTAAGGAACCTTTTTTTTATATATATAAAGTGGTGTGAGGTTTATATAGGTGAAGAGGGAGTTATAAGTCTTTTAAATAGTGAAGTGGCTATTTAAAAAGTGGATATTTTGGATATTAAGGTGCATGCATGTATGATTTAAGCTGAGAACAGAGGTATATTTGGATCAGTGGATCCGAAAGCAGAGCGATAGATTGCTCATCATTCGACAAAAAGTTGCATATCTTTGATGATTCACTTGAAGAGACTAACTCGCAGAGATGGCGAATCCTCTAGCGAAGACCTGCTTCAATGA
Source organism: Picea engelmannii (assembly GCA_009831015.1). NCBI lineage: Eukaryota > Viridiplantae > Streptophyta > Pinopsida > Pinales > Pinaceae > Picea > Picea engelmannii. Next base: position 899,260 of record ML777541.1, read on the forward strand.
AGCCAGCAAGCTAGACGGCTCGAATTTCATTAACTGGAAATTCAAGATGCAGACGCTCGTGGAGGGCTATGGTGTCTAGAATATTGCGAAGGGAACTGAACTAAAACCTGATGCGGTTGCAGGTGCAACAACAACACAGATCCAATATTGAGAGAAGCGTGGAAACAAGGCAAAGGTATTGTTGCGCATGTCTGTTAAAGATAACATAATTCCACATATTAGAGAAGCTACAACTTCTACTGCAACATGGACAACGCTTAAAGCATTGTATGAAAATAGCAACACAAATCGCATTTTGTTCCTGAAAACTAAATTGCTAGGCATTAAGATGGATGGAAATGAATTTGTTAGTTCATTTTTGGGTCGTATTAAAGAGGTGAAAGACAAGCTATTAAATATAGGGGAAATTGTTTCCAACACTGATTTGGTCACTATTACCTTAAATGGTATGCTAGAAGATTATCATATGTTCATAACAGGTCTTGCAGCAAGGGAGAAACCTCCTATGTTTGAAGAACTGACAGGTATCTTGTTGTAAGAGGAAGAGAGGCACGGGAATTTGAAGCCTCTGAGTAAAGATTTGGCACTATGGTCAAATAATAGATTTGCGAGAGGAAGATCATGAGTAAGAGGTAGAAGAGGCAGTTCATGGCAGAGAGACGGTTCATGGCAGAGAGGCAGTTCATCGCAGAGAAGAAAATATCCAAATCAAGGTATGCAATCTGATAGGAATGAGTCAAAGGGTTGTTTTTATTGTGGTCAACCTGGACATATGGTTAAAGACTGTCATAAGAAGAAAAGCGATGAGGCTAGGAATAAACCTAGAACAAATTTAGGTCATTATGCAGAAAAATATTCAAATCAAGATCTCAGATTATTTATTGCTAGTGATGATATTGATGAACCCCCGAATTTTGACTCATGGGATCTTAGGTTATTTGTGTCTAATGCTGCTTTATCTACTGAAACGGATGATTCTGATGCTTGGTTTGTGGATTCCGGAGCATCAGTACATATGAGTTGTAATAAAAATTGGTATGCTAATTTTAAAGAAACATAGAATGGTGCTAGCATATATCTTGGAGATGACCGCGCTCATTAGATCAAGGGATATGGAGACATTCCTATGACATTTCCAAATGGTACTGTTCGTCACATCCGCAATGTGGTGTATGTACTAGGAATAAAGAAAAATTTGATCTCTGTGTCCACCATTACAGATCAGAACTTGAAGGTTGAATTCTTCAAGAATTATTGCATAGTGAAGGATCTGTTGGACCACTTCCAAAATGTTGCAATGGGAGTCAGAGCAGGAGGTCTATACAAACTTTATGTTACCAACAAAGCACACCATGCACTGACTTCTGCAACTATGCCAATAGAGATTCTTTGGCATCAAAGGTATGGACACATCAATCATCCTGATTTATTGTTATTATAGAAAAATAATATGGTTGAAGGACTTCCCATGTTAAAGAATGAGAAGGTTTCTTTTGATGGATGTGCATTAGGAAAGATGCATAGAGATGAATTCCCCTCTAATCCCGATAAGAAAAAGAGAGATGTGTTAGATCTTGTGCATATTGATGTTTGTGGGCCTATGCAGACTAGGTCTTTCAGAGGTGCATTTTACTTTCTGTTATTTATTGATGATTGCACAAGATACACATGGGTTTACTTCCTTAGATGACAAAGTGATGTTTTCGAGTACTTTAAGGATTTCAGAACCATGGTGGAAAAGAAGACAGGAAAATCCATCAAAATCCTCCATTCAGATCAAGGGGGGGAGTATAAATCAGGGGACTTCAACAAATATTGCAAAGATAATGGAATAGTACAGCAGTTTAAAGTCCCTCACACTCCATAGCAAAACAGAGTCGCTGAAAGGAAAAACAGAACTCTGGTAGAGTGTGCACGCAGTATGATGAAAGGTAAGAATCTCTCAAATGCATTTTGGGCCGAAGCCATAAATACTGCAGTTTATTTAAAGAATAGAAGTCCAACAAGGTGTCTTGATAATGTTACTCCTTTTGAAGCCTTGAATGGTTCCAAACCTGCAGTTCATAATTTGAAAGTATTTGGGTGTAAGGATTTTGCTCATATTCCAAAGGAGAATAGGAGGAAATTGGATGCTAAAGCCATTAAATGTATTTTCATTGGGTATTGTTCTGAATTTAAACCATACAAACTATTTGATCYTGCCACTCACAAAGTATTTGCAAGTAGACATGTACTTTTCCATGAGCAGGAAGCAGGAAATCATGACGATAACAGTCATGAGGAATGGCAGAGACTTCTTGATCAAGGAGTTAAAGAAGAGCAGTAGTAGCATCCCACACAGCAGCAACCATCCCTGCAGTGACAACAGCAACAACAACCCACACAGCAAAATCCATCCCCGTAGCGACATCAACAACAACAACAACAAGGACTCAGTGATATGGACAATTCAAGCAACCACAGTTCACCTAGAGGTGAAGACAAATCTTCACAAAGTGGGGAGGAAGATAATCAATTGAGAAGATCTTCAAGACAAATTCGGCTTCCTGAGAGGTATAAACACTATGCCCTAATGAGTAGCATTTCAAATGTCATAGAACCGATGAGTTTTGATGAAGCTAATGAACATGATGAATGGAGAAATGCAATGGAGGAAGAATATGAATCTATAATGAAAAAGAATACTTGGGAATTGACTGAATTGCCTAAACATAAGAAGCCCATTTGATGCAAATGGATATACAAACCCAAGTTTAAATTAGATGGTAGTATAGATAAGTATAAGGCTAGACTGGTGGCAAAGGGGTATTCACAAACATAAGGTATTGATTATGCTGAAACATTTGCACCAGTAGCTAAATTGAATACT